>WEKY01015644.1:3235-98075 GCA_013390045.1 Picathartes gymnocephalus
TAGGAAAACTGCTACCTTAGCTCAAAATTTAGATAGCTCAGATTGTCATATGAATCCTCCTGTGCACTGTAAACTATACCTATTATACATAATGAACACAAAAATATTGCAGTAACTAATTCCGTGAGTATGTCCCAATGAACAGAGACAGTTGTCTCAAAGCTTGTTTTTTTTTCCCAGAAAACAGACTAGATACACTGCATAGCCACATTTTTCCATAATTTAGGTATTTAGAACTTCAAAGCACTGTTTTCTTTTCATATTCTGTAGGATTACATTCTTAAAGAAAAATGGGCTTGCCAAAGTGAATATTTGACTTTTCCATTTTTGAGCTACAACAGAGAAGAAGAATCACAAAAGAGATAAATTCTCCTTGAACACTTTACATTTTCAGAAATCACATCTTTGATGTGATCTACACCATTCCATGTACTTGTAAATGATGTGGAAAAGACAGCATATAGGGAGCTAATAAAACTGTAAATTCTAGAAACTGACTTGGAAGGGTCAAACATAAACCTGATTGTAAATAGCTGCAGTTAAACAACAAAACAAAGCAAATAAAACCACACTTGGTTAAATGACAAAATAGCAGATGAATACAGACATGAGAGAATAACCCCACTTATAGACGTACAATGAGTGCTATAAAGTAGCCTAGGGCAGAGATGCATAAACTTTTGAAAGCATTGACTCAGTGTTTGGCTGTAGCCAAAAGGCAAACACAAACCTGACCATTTAAAGAAAGAGAAAACAGAAATCATCATTATGCACCGTTTTGCCAATGTCACACACTGTGTGTATTTCCAGACATTTTCTTACAAAAGGATATTGGAGCAATCAAAAAAGAAAAAAAAAAAAGATGATTAAAAATATGCAGTGATTTTGGTATGGGAAAAAGCTAGAAGGTGTGGAAAAGAGGTGACTGGGACACATTAGTGCTAAATAAAATCCTGAAGGTGTGAAGAATGTGACTGAAGAGCAGTGGTAAGAGAAACTAAGGCATTCCCAGGTGGCAGACTGAAAACAAAGGAAAGAAAAGCAAATACACTGAATTATGGAACTCACAACGGCACGATGTTGCAGGGTTCAAAAGTACAGAGGGGAAAAAGGCAAGAAAATGTCACAGAAGCTAGTTCTTGCATAAACTTCTTAAATGAAGCTCTAGATAATGCTTCTAGTTCAAACTTCTAGTTTCTGAAGATTCTGACTCAAAATCTAATGCACTAAGAATCAGTCTACAGCTCCTCTTTTTAAATGCTCCTTTTTTGGACTTCTGTATGGAGTTTATTGGGCTAACTGGACCCTTCCCTGATCTGTGTTGCAGTTCTTCACAGCTCACACATCCTTACAAGCTTTATAAGTAGAAATGTCTCTTCCTGCAGGTTATTTGACACAGCTGATTTATATGACTACAGAGAGACTCACTGAAACAATTTGCCTTAGATCATATTGAAAAACAGGACACAGCACTTTGAACATTTTTCTGACTTTCAGAACCAAAGGTCTGCAATAGTGATAGTCTTTCCCTAGTGGCATTCACCCATACAAGGGGGATCCCAGAGAAGATCCAAAGCAAAGGAAATGCCTCTTTTACAGATATGTATTCCATTTAAAAAAAAAAAAAAAATCAGCTGATCTTGCACCATTTCTTTCTCCCATAGTAGAAGTTATTAACCTATTTTTTTAGGTTTTTAGCTTAAATGTCATGCACTATATCACATTTGTAACATTTAGAAGCTTCATCTGGCACTCTTGGGCAAGATCTGCAGGCACCACATGGGTGAAAATAACTTTCAGCACTTATATTTGTTATATCTTGTCAGAAGGGATTATTCTAAATCCATACGGCACAAACACAAGTACACACTTTCAGTGGCCCAAAAGCTGACATATTTTTAACTCAAACCATTATATTATCCTAAAGAGTAGCCATAGACTATTGCTACTACTTGTTGTATTATGAATTCTTGAATAGGAACTATTTAAGTTCTGGGTCTGATATGAGAGCTATGTCCAGAATATCTTGTCACATTTTAATGGAAACTCCTCATATTTCTTACTGCTATGGGTATTTGTCAGGGGTAGTCCTAATATTAGGACCTGTTCAGACCTGGTGGAAAGCCAGTCCATTCCTAAGGTAGAAAATATATTTGAATTTCAGTACTATCAGAACTAAACAACTTTTTATGGAAAGGTGAATTTTTATGGAAGGTTGTGACCTCTTGAGCAAGCAAACATGCATTAAGGATTTTTGTCAGATTTATACTCTGTTTGGAAACTTCAGTGTATTCAGCAAGAGTATTATACAAAAACAGTGTTCTTCTAATGGGTTCAAAATCTTCAGGGCAATGTTGCATTACATCTAGAGAGCTATATTTTACAAGGCCTGCATCATACCAAAACAGTCAAACAGAATTATATATTGGTATTTCATTTAAATGTCAAGAAATCCTCTAGGCTAACTATATAAACACAGGGCTCCATTCACGTAGTTTTCATCGGTATGCACCATTCAAATATAAACATTCCCCTTCAAATATAGGGGCTGTATATGGCACATGTATTCTGGGTTTATGTCATCAAGTTATTACCTTCTGAAAAAGTCCCACATTATCACATTGTATATCTATGCATGTATAACAGGGATTACACACACACATCTGTAAACGCATATGTGTGCATAAAAATGTCTATATCTACCCAGATACAGCAATTCCAGGAATATACATGTCTTCTTAGAGATTTTAAAGAAAGAAAGAGTAAAGGTATCTGTAATGAGTTTGTCCTCCACAGATTTATAAATTCTTCTAGTTCACAATAACCTGGGAATAAAAATTAGGGATAAAAATAAGTATTCAGGTCCACAGATTAGAAATAGTTGGATAAAAACTTAAAGATGAGATTTATACTATAGAGTCTAGAATGAGAGAGGGAAAAATCTTCCCCCAGCATTAATTCTCAGAGGCAGATTTTCTGAAGGGCTAAAAAGGTGCATGATGAGAACGTTTCCTCTCCCTGCAGCAGACACTGATCAGGTGCTGTATGATGTGGTGGTAGCCAAGAAAATGTGCAGCCTCTCCACCCAGACTGAGGCCAGGTCTGCACTGAGCTCTCCACAGCTCAGCCGCCCTAAGGCTCTGATGTTTCCAAGTATCTGCAGGTCACTGGTTTGGTTCTTGTAAACGCTGAAGGATTGCAGCCCTATCTTTTGCCACATCTGGTAGACAAGGAGCCCTCCCTCCTTTCTGGCTGAGGCTGGGGCTTGGGTCAGTCTCACAGGCTTGCACATGGCACTTTTGCTTCCATCAGCAGTCAGTTTATTCTGCTCCCACTAAGTGCTTTGCTGAGATTAATTATGCAAATAAGGATATAATCCTTTTGTGTCATATGTATTTCCTCCAATAATGAATCACTTCTATTTAAGGGGTTCAAAATCACACAAGAATCCTTGTAAGTGTATTGATCTATATACCCACATCTATCTCACCATCTATTTACCTCCACATACAATAGTTCACATGCAGATGTTGCATATATGTACATGTATGGGTGTGTTCTTTCTGTATATAGACATGTACATGTGTGATTGCATAAAATAAGTGGGTTTATGTTGAATTCCAGGTGTCTGGTGTGACTGAAATGCATAAGTACAATATATAATTTTTCAAAATCTCATAATGTGTTAATCTCAAAATGAAATTTCCTTTCTATCCTAAACACAGCTGTTTTATTATGATAAATGGTATTTATTATGAGCTACCTCAGTTCAAGATGTGCTCATTCAAGAAAAGGTTGGAAAGACAGTAAATACTAATTTTCTGTTCACCAAAATGGAGTGGAACATCCTTTATTCAAACTTTTCCAAAAATTCAAACTGCAATAAAATTTCAGTCTAGAAAATAAAATTAATTAAAAACATCAACATATATATCGGTGACTGGAATAAATGTAACCATAGTAGTATCTACCCCTGCTTTAACTATAATTATCATCTACACAGGCTATTTGTAACATCAAATTTGAAAACATCAAAGCATTTTCTAGAGATACAGACTAAAGGTACTATTAAAATGCAGCCAAGTCTGTGGTGAAACACAGCACCTGCTTTAACAGGGTATTGTGTGGTGTTACATGGAGACACATTTGTGGAGGATGTGTACATATGTATCTATGTATACACACACATATATGCACAAATTTATGTTGCTATTAAAATTGCATTCACATTTTCTATATGTATGCATTGTAATTGGAATTGAAAGCCCCAATTACACTGAAGTGAAAGCCTGCTTATTAATTGACAATAGGTCTCAGCTAAGTAGCAACAAAAGAAGTGCTTTGTTTGGCAACCTTTGTTTAAAAAGTCCTTTGAAAATTCTGTAAGAATACTATGAATAGAGATTGAAAAAACCTTTAATCCTCTTCAGGTCACATATGTGCTAAAGTGAATAATACTGTGAGGTCTTTTTCACCTTTTGAATTCTTTTAAGCTAGTAACCTAATTTGAAATAAGATAAAGAAAAGGCCTAAGAAATCTTGAAAAGCTCTAACTTGTACTCTTCTGGCGTATTTAGTCTGCTGCAGTAAGCCAAAAGATGCATTTCTTGTAGAGATGCATAAACACTCAATATTTATAATTCCACTCATAATTTGCTCTGTCTCTGACAGTTATTTCCCTTTTTTTCACTTCAAATGCATTAAGAACCTTAGAACATTTTTTTTCATTTAATGCTCCTGTTCTTTTGTGAGTATCAGTGTGAAAATCTTTCCTTCGTGATACAGTCCCTTTTTCCTATTCAACACTAGACTGCACACGATAATTAAACCTTGGGGGCTTGGAGATTTTGGACTAAAGCTTAAAGAAATGCAGTAGTGAGGCCTCTTCTCTCTCAATCTTCTACCACTTGCTGTGGGGATTTTCTTTAGTTACACATGGCTTCACAGGTAAACAACCTTGAAAAAAAAATCAGAGGCAGGAATTGAATCAACACCTTAGCATTGGTTATAATGAACCAGTTTGCTTAATTAGATGATAGAAAAAATTATGTTCTAAAACATGACAGGGCCCAGACTGAAGTCTCTATTCAGGCGGACGCCCCTGGAGCTACACCAGGGTGCTTGCAAGGCAAATAGCATCCCAGGCAAGACTAAAATGGAATGTGAAAATGCTGAGTTTCAACCAGGACCAGGGTGGTTTTTTAATCAAATATAAAGAAAATTATAGGGCTTTTCTTATGCTTTTGATTATGAATTAAGCTCTTGAAGTGTCTCCATGACTTTGAAAGTAAGCTTGTGAGCACATTGCTTCGGATATAGGTCTGAGCAATACAGTTGCCTCTGAACTAGGTGAAAAAGCCCATAAATTAATTCAATGAACAAAGGACAGAGAGGCATTGAAGCCAACAACTCAGCCAAGGCCTAGCCCATGGTGAGAGCTCCCCAGGCACCCCAGGTACCTCTAGCCAGAGTCTCAGGGCAAGGGGGAGCCAGCTGCACCCCAGGATGCTCCCAGAATCAGATTCTGGTCAGGTCTTGTTGGAAGGACTGGAGAAAAGTGAAATAGACAAGACTTTTGAGACTATGGAGTAGCTGGAGATTGCAGGAAGAAGGGGAAGAACAGGATACAACAGTGTTTGAAACCAGTTTCCACTATTTGGTTGCCTGAGGCTCAAGCCATTTCTAAATGAAAGCAAGTGTGCATAAAAGTTCCTGGGATCCTACCTTGGCCTTCCTGCCAGCCCCATATGTAAAAAGGCATTTCAGACCAGGGAGAAAGTGCAAAGTTCCAAAGAAAAATCCTATCTGACACAATACTTGCAAGTCTCCTTGCCTTTCCTTTTCTTATACTGTGTATGAAAACATACCATAATATAAAAGGCTTTTTAAGCATGCATGAGGCTGCATAGCGAACTACTGCTAGCATCAATCATAAATTGTTTACTTTCTCAACATCAAAATCAGTATAACAGTTAAACACCAGCTGCTTCCAAAGACAAACACATTGTTTAAATCAGAACAAATTATTTACAAGTAGGTTTCAATATTCAGGGTCTGAATTCTGCAGCATGTGTGCAAAATGTTTTTGTGCAGATCTATCAGCTGCAACATGCACTTGATCACTTATGCTAAGCAATCTGGGAAGTCAGTAATTGGCATTTCTCTGAGTTACCACTCTGATCATCTATAATGACTTCTGGAGCTCCATAAGAAAATCCTGCATATTTTTATCTTCACAGTAAAAGCAGTTTTTTGCATATATTAATTCAATTTCTTTCTCTGTTTCAGTACCCAATGCTTTACAGGGGGCCTGCATTCTTCTGCAGATGTTTATCTCTTAAGGTGTTTGTATGTACCACTGCCTGCCATCCCATCTGCAGAGGCAACCACCAGAACTATAAATATTATCTCCTGTAAACGTAAAAATTGTCTGCTGCCTTTACTGTGAGCATTTAGATTTAAAAGGGACAGTGTCTTAACTGGGCTCTTCTCTTAAGGAAACTAACTTTTTATCTCAAAGACAGCTAATTTAGCTCTCACCACCTTTTCTTCCACTCCCAAATACTTTCTTATCTTGGGTAATCAGGATGCAGGGATTCCCAATCTATCTCTCTTTATAGCTCCCTTTCAGAAGTGTTACTGTTTGAACTTCATGCCCTGGATTAAAGGGCCAGTGCAGCAGCTCAGGAAGCGGTTCTAGGTATGAGGTAAATATGCAAGTTACTTAACAGACCATATATGAACTCAATTACATCCTTCACCTCTTAAGATATAAATAAAAAGGTTTGGCTTTGATCTTGAATTAAGCAATCCCTACTTATAAATCAATGTACCGTGCAATTTTATTAGTAGCAATAATTAGTGGTTAACTAACTTGCAATGGATACAAGGTTGGAAAGCTTTAAAAATCGGTGCCAGGCGGGAACATATTTCTCACATATATTATTTGAATTACAATGAGGAAGACTTTCTTTTTAATCAGGGAGGTACAGTGAAAATATGCAAAAGATGTTTCAATAAACAGGATACATGAAAGTATTCAACAAATAAAAGCATGCACATGGGTCATTTTTAATTACTCCATCCACTTATTTGAGTCTAATTACAAAACTAAATACAGAATAAAAGTTATAGCATTTGTGTACTAAAATCGAAAGTCATATGTGTACATTTAAAAAGAAATATAAGTAGGCACCAGAAATTATTTTTACTGTAAACACTCTTCATATGTTCCCATGTAGAATGTAATGTCTGCATAACAACTTCTCGAATGTCCAAATTCCCTCCTATTCCCATAGTGCAGAACAGATGTTGTCCTGCTGTTTATTACATTAATTTATCAATCATACTTAGGCTGAATTATGAAATCAAAGTGATAGAAAATGTTACTTAAGCCTGGATTCTCTTTCCATATCTTTAAAACCTTTCCAACTTCTTTTGGAATTACAATTTTGTTATTTTTCCCTTAGTTGCAAGACCACATTTAAATTTGCAGGTTAAGATGCAGCTGATCCAAACAAGTTCACATGTATAAAGAGTCAACTTACAGCAAAAACTTTGCATCCTTACAGAAACTTGAGGTCCATAAATTCAACCATGCAGAGAAGAGCTTTTTGTTTAAAACATTGAGCTAAACAGAATGCAATTAAGGTTAATAGGACAAAAAGCATCCCTCTTGAGATTCATAAATACACTCATGGGAGAGTGGAAATAAAGAGAAAAGACCAAAGTAATGCTAATTGTGTCTTGCCTAAGATGACCATTTAAACAGATAACTTTTCCCAAAGTAAATTAGTTCATCCAGTTCATGCTTTTTTTACCCTTACTTGGCCAAGTGAAGTAAATGAGAATTTTTCTAGGAGTAAATCAAGGAATTAGGTACAGAATTTTCATTCTGCTCTGATGACAAATTGTGATTTGAGTTATTGAGAGTATTAATAAATACTTCTGCTTCTAAATAAGTCCCATAAAGGCATGGCAGTCCTTTGGGAGAGCACAGTTTCTTTGCCTTGCTTAAGCAATATTGGAGAAATTTGAAAGATACTAACTTAGTATTTGTACAAAACTATGGTGGACATCATTAATGATCTTTGTATCTTTTCATGGTCCTAAATTTTTACATGTGAAATCCTTTGGGAAATCTGTGTACTCTACCTTTTTTTTTTTTTTTTTTTGCCTAGTTATCACCTAGAATATTTCACTTGATCATATTACATTATATGCAATTTGATTTTTTAACAGTGCTTTAATAATAACCCTAATAATCTCACACCCATATGAACTAAATGCACTCTGATTTCTAAACATGTTAGTGCCATCAAGGACCATAGTAATGGTTCTTGGCAGTGAAATAATCACCAGGAGAGAAACCTGAAATGACAGGATCTGAAATGTGCGTCCCTCTAGCTGAGATGAGAAGATAGAAGGAATCAGCTATGACCCAGGATATGCTCTGCTGTGCCTGACAGAGAGCAGTTCCACCCAAGTGGAGCTGGCTGGGGGTTTCCACTGAAATGCTCTTTGATCAGGAGAGGCCAGCTCAACAAACCCCAAGCTTATCAATTCCAGCTTTCATTGGCTGAGGTTCTGGCTCAAGAATAGATTTCTCCAAAATACTATTTTTCTTGGAATGGGGGCATTTCTTTGGAAAAAAAAAATATGTAAAAATTATTGGCTTTATCCCATATAGTCTGGGAATAAACTTGGTTTGTGTAAGAATGTGGCGCACCTCACTGCACTTGGTAGCTCACATGAAATAGGTAGAATAAGCCACTAAATTGGGGCACAATGAAACCAGAATTACTCCCAGTTTTATCTCCAAGTTCTTATGCATATTTATGAGAATAACTTATTTTTTCCCATCCCATTCCATTCCATGCCTCTGTAGAATAGAGGTGATGCCTACCTGCTTCATAGGCTGCTGTGGAAATTAAATTCTGCAATGTATTTGAGATATTCAGATAAAATGGTGTCAGACAAGGATTTACCATGGTAGATAAAGATTATAGAACAGAACACTCTTGATGGGAACCAAAAAGAAACATTCTAGTTTCTTTCTCAGGATTAATCTCCTGAGACTCAGGACTGATCTATGGATACGGAAGGACATAGGCCATATGTCAGTACAGCCCTACTTTCTTACACAGGCTATACAATAAAGTTCCCAAATTGATCCATCCATATTCCTGACACTCCACAACATAGCTCAGCACAGATGTTAGGTAAGATGTTTCACAGCTTTTTGGATTTTTGCCTCACATAAATGAAATTAATTTAAAACTGTAAATATTTGTGTCTGTGAGTTATACATGCCCAAATTATTATAACATGTAGAACTTCACTTTCTATGCTTACTAAGAAAACAACAGACAATATTAAAGAGTTTTTCCAGAAGAACCTGTTTGAAAAATCAGTAACACAATTGGAATATAATTATTATTTTAAGCTAAATACTGCTACACTTAACAATTTTGTGCAGCTATTCTCATTGTTTTGGGTTTCATGAGTATAGATGTTGTATGGACTTAGTTTTGTATTTGTGAAATCTTCAGAAAATTTTTTCAAGACATCCACTGGATTTCTAAACTTAATTTAACTCCTGAAATAATGTATTATATCTTCAGGTTATACTGCACAAGAGGTATCCATGTATTAAATCATAAATCTGCATCTTCAGGGTTCCCAAATTTATGTTTCCTTTTCCTTTCTCCTCACTTTCTCCATTTAGTCCTCTTTTCCTTTTTTCCTGGTGGCTCAACATTTCCATTACACATTTATTAGGAAAATAAGTACCACTAGGAGAAATGTAAAGGGGAGTGGAGCTTCTTTTATTTCATCTGAATACAGTCAGTCACTCATTCAGCTCCAGCCACAATATCTGCTTAAGCTAATTATCATTTACCTAATTCAATTTGCAATGCGCTTCTGAGGTGTGAGGTTTGAGATCCAGAAGTGTTTCCCCACACTTATCAGATCATTACAATGTGCAGGTGGGTGGATTTCAGAATACCCCAACTGTTTTCAAAAAATTCAGATCTTCTTTTGTATTGCTATTTTGGCTGCTGCTTCAGGCAAACAAGCTGCTTTTAATTTTAAATTGCTGGTGGTGACCAACACCAGCAAAGTCCGATGCAGCTTTGCAGGAAGCTTGTTGACTGGGGACACAACTTCCCAGATAATTCTTAATTCTCAAATACCATTACCTTTCAGTTTTTCCATTTGACTCACCTTCTGTAAAGAAAAGCCAAATCTTACATTTTATGCCAAAAGGCTCTAATCTGCTCAAACAGGCAGTACAGTGGCCTCTGAAGGACTCACCTCAGTTTGTGTTTGTGTGCAGTTCCTGCTGAGGCTGATGGCTGTCCCACCAGAGGTGGTACAAGGAAATCTGTGCTGGGGCTCAGACACCCCCACACACCCCACAGTGAGCCTGCTGCACTTCTGATTCTCCTGCTCTTTCCATCATCTCTCCCCACCTGGAATTTTTGCTGAGGTAATTTGCACACAAATTCACAGTGGGGAAAAGTGCCTCTTATCTCTCAAATCCTCATATGTTCAGTAAAACATGCACACACACATTCAGTCACACACACAGGAGAAAGAGAGCAGAAGCACCCACAAGCATTTGCACCAACTTGGCATGAATAGGGGACATTTTGATAGATACAAGAGGGAAAGAATATTACAACTCATGCTGCCACTTGGGATATCTTTCACATCTGAAATCCAGAGTATCATGTTCAAAATATAATTTCCCAATTATGAACTTAAAATAATTTATTTAGCACACTTTTCATCCTCTATGTTCATGCTTTTGGGGTTTGGTATTTTTAAAATATGGACATACAGGAACACTGTAGCTCTTCTGGAAAGAGCAGAACAGAGACTTTAGGCACAGTTGAATACTCAGAAGATTGCAGGAACACTTATTTCCTCTACATACCACCACTGCTTCTCTAAGAACCTAAAGAAATATTCACTATTCAAGGAAAGGTTTTCATGGTCAACACATCTCCGTATGAGATTGCAGGGCTCCATCTTCTGTGGGGTGTAAATGAGCTTCAACTCACACACACATTTGGCTTTGCTTCCTCAGCAAATATATCTTAAATCCACATGCAGGCCAGTTAACTGCAAAGCCTTTGCAGCATGTCTGTATGTCTTTCTCGTTATAGATGTAGTCCTATGTACATTCCAGCACATACTGTCTATATCTTTTATGTCTCTCAGAGAATATTATTCATGGCTGTACCTTGTAATGAGCTGAGGATTCTTTTGGTATGCACAGCTGTACAGAAGAGCAGTGAAAGGATGCAGAATACATTCAGTGATCCCATTTTCCCAAGACTAAGTTATGTGGTCAAGTTCCGAAAGGATCAAGCTTATTACAGATAAAATTGAAGAGAAAAAACAGTTAAAAATGTATTCAAGGGCTTGACTGTCTATTGGGAAATTTAATTACTTCAAATTCAGTATAAGTGACAATCTGTCTGCTGTTCTAGATAGTAGTTGATTCCACTATTTTGCAGCATGACCAGTGATATTTTTAAAGTACATACAATTCTACTCTATGTAACCAATATCACAGCTAATATCACAAGTTATGGAAAAGGGTTAAAGAAATTATTGTGTCCTGGGATTGGTTTTTTAATTAGTTGAGTATAAAAACATATATAAATTTAGGCGGCGATGTATATGTGTGCCCCACTAGCACATATTAGTTTTAGTATTGCAAGTCTCATTCACAGTAAATGGAAAAGTTGTATGTGCCCACAGTAATGCATAAAAATTTTTTAAAATTGGAATCAGTGATAAGAAACTATTATCTTTAATCATTACATGTACTTTTTCTTGTTTAGTTTTCCACAATTGACACAAATTATGAGAACAGATTATTCAATTTCCCAGGCAGACAGTGTAATGGAAGGCTCTCTTTTAGCATTTTTGCTTTGGAGAAGGCAATTTTCATTGACTTCGCTTTATTTACAACAGCAGAAATTAAATAACTTTTAAGAGCTAGTGGTGGAGAAAAATGGAAGATTTTCATCCAATGTGAACATTTATTTAGATTTCAACCACCTTTTCAAAGCACTTTCTGGACTAACTTGAAAAATGGCAAGAAAAGCAAGAGGGATTTATAGCAAAATAATTAATACATATTAACCATCTGTCTGTGAAAGCCCAAGGGAGAGGTAGTTGAGACAGCAAGAAGAGGTGAACAATAAACCCCTTTGTTAGTGGTTGCCTTATGTACTGCTTCAGGCCACAGCGGGAATGCAAGGGCTCTGCAACCTGATTTCTCCCCCGGCATTCACAGCAATTACAGAAAATGCACAGACCTGCATGGATGAAACTTAGGAGTGGCTGGCTGGATGAAATTTAGGAGTACCATCATGCTAGACTTTGGATAAACTTCTAGTAGAGGTGTTGTCCTCCTGACACAAAAAAAAAAAAAAAAAAAAAANAAAAAAAAAACCAGACAAAAAAAATAGGACAAGGTGTTAGAATTTCAATTAATTGCATTTTAACACAGTGTAATGATCAGGTAAATGTAAGGTGCTAATGGTTTAGGATGGGCTGTTAGGATAATGTCTAAGCTCAGTCAGGCTATCACATTTTCTCCTAGATTTCTGAGATAAACATTTCAGGAACTTATCTTAGCTCTTTTCTCCTACAAATCAAGATAAGAACTTCAGAGTAATCATCTGGCAATTGGTTGCCGCTGGTTAGTCTGTCGTGGCATCTCTTGAACTAAGGTATTGCTCATCTCAGACTTCATCTTAATCCTCAAGCAAACTGGACTAGCGTCATACAAAAATTAAATAAGTCACCTTTTCGTGCCAAGACACTACACACTTTCATCAGGGAGCTGAACCTCTCTCAAGGGCTAGTTGTCACACAGGAAAATGACAGGTCTGTCTCCCAGTGGTTGGAAAGTCTGGTGAGAATGATATCCCCACGCACAATTTGTTAAGCAGTTAAGTACTGAATTGTTTTCCAATTCAGTAGATACAGCTTGATTTGAAAAGAAGTTATGGTCTCTCAAGACCGAAATCAATAATGATCACTGGAAGAGAAAACAGATTTCCACACTGTCTTGTGTAGATCTGTTGAGTCACAAATTTAGGTTCTATCTGTTCTGTAAGGAGAAGACAAGGCAGAAGTGTGGGGGTGCATCTTGCTAATCCAGCAAGAGTGCATAACAATGGCATCAGGCTGGAGAAACAATCTCCTTGTCCAGTGTGTCTCGGCTAAGCAGCAGCTGCGCTGACACGGCTTCTCCGACGTGGCTCCACTGCTGGTGGAAGCCAGCCTGGGAATGCCTCTCCCTAGAGCTGTGTAGACCTTCCACTGTGGGGAAGAAGCACCTTTAGCAGGTGCCTCTACACAGGGTAGCATTTTTCTGCTTCTCTCATGTAAATTGGCCATTCAAGACTCATCTAATCGCTCATATAAAGAAACAGGCAACCTGGAGGGTGATTCACCTCAGCTTTACGTGAGGTAAACACGTGAGATGAACCACCCTTCAGTTTATTGACTCTAAGGGTTACGTAGTTGATTGGCACAAGCAACTTTAGATGTTTACAACTGTGGCATAAATTTAATTGCTTCTGTATGTCAAACTTCACCTGTTTATCCCCCAGCTCCATTTGCAGTTAGTTACTGGCTGGAATCCTGAAGTATATAGCATTTTGAAGGCTATGGAACACTTCTTCATCTTCAGTTTTGCAAGAATAATATGAAGATTCCTTGAGTTACAAAACAGCATGATGCACACCACTAATGTGGTGTGAAACACCAAGTGGAACCAAATAACTTCAAAAACCTGAATAGTGTGTTAATTTGTAAAACTGCATTGTGTGGTCTCAGGAAGTGCATTAAAAAAAAAAAAGAGAGAGAAACTTTTAAAGAAAATTTTTTAAATTACTAAATCTATGTAAGGAGGCTACTGATTTATTCTGCGGCTAACTCATGAGCTATACTAGTAGCCATGTTCTGTATAAAATGTGCTAATAATTTTTGTGTTTCTGAGTGGCAATTTCAATGAATTAGTGAATGAATAGTTAATTCATTTATTCATCACAAACTTCACTGATTCTGGCTTGGAATATCAACCCGTCCTTCCTTTCAAGTGAAAGATGTTTTTCTACTGCTTTGTTGTCCTTAGTGAAATGCATGGCACATCATTCATATATGAAAAACAATCAAATCCCCAAAACTCAAACACTCATACAAATTCTCTCCTCTCCTATCCCATGGGAAAGAAGAGAGGTAAGGACAAAGCATATGTAAAAATCCTGCCACTGCATCTGAATGAGAACAAAACCTCTGGAACTGCTTCTTACACTTCTGAAGCAACATGCTGATTTTATACATGAGCATCAAAGTACTTTCCAAAAATAAATTAGTGGATTTTTGCAAAATCACTTGAAATCATGGCTTCTTCCATTTTACTTATAATGGGCAGAGCCTGCTGAAACTCAGTGTCACAGTGACAGCCTGGTACAGTGCCAGGGACCTTGACTCCTAGACCTGTGAGGAAAGGCTACAAGACCATTTAAATTCCACCTGTGCCGTTAACAAATAGCTTATTTCACTTTTGCAATTTATTTTCCTAATTTAATAGCTAGAGGTCTTGTTAAAACAAGCTTGTTTAAACACGTTCCTAACAACTTCTGTTCTTTCCATTTACTACAAACTTCCCCACTGAAGTAGCTGCAGAAGTTAATACTAGATGTCTTACAAAATACCCTCCTACCTATAGGGGCTAGGCATAACACCCTGAGTCAAACTATGAGGATGCTGAGCAATTCTGACAATGAACCCTGGCAAGTGAGAGTTAGGGAAAAGAGAGATCTATTTTTACTTTTGTTGTCACATTAACATTTTCAGTTCCTCTGCCATGATGTGCAGAATGCAGGAACAGACCCCAAAAGAAACTGCTGGTGTTCAGCATTGTGCTTACCAAGGTAGGAGCAGCAAAGGGATGTCTTCCTGCTGAAGAAGAGGCTGACCCTTTAACCTTAGCTGTTCCCACTCACACACAAATATAGAAATGTAAGCTACTCAGCATGATGCCAGTTAATTTAAATTACCTAACATCCCAAAGGGCAGCTCCCCGCTGAGGAGCCTTTTCTTTTCTTTCTCTTTTGACCTTTTAATACAGAGTAACTTTTCACAACGATAAGTCAGATGGTCAGCTTGGAAGTATTCAGTTTCTGTGGCCTTTGGAGGTTTGTGCAAAAGGTCACCTCAGACTGCACTTTGCTGAATAAGGCATTGAAAAATGGCTAAATTATACTGAATGGACAGATCCTTGCCCGTGTAAAATGATGTAGCTGCACCATTCCAGCAATTTCGCTCCTGCAACTGAGTTATGTAATAACCAAGACTAGAAGACCAATTTCCTTCTTCATGACTGCAATTACTTCTTTTCGTCTAAGCAACCAAAGTGCTGTCAACACACAGATCATCTTAACCAAATCTTCCTAATATTTCCTGCTTCCCCCTATTAGATTATGCTGTGCTGCCTGATGTGACAGCACTGAGTTTGGTTCTTTGGGTCACAGGACGGAACAGGACCTTTGGGGCCTGCTAGGTGCATCCCATTAGGCTGCTCTGCAGCACCACAGTATCTTCCCAGCTCTGTGACCTTCCATGGCAAGCTGTTGTCTGGCAATTAAAGGGTCTCAAACCCTAGGAGTACACTGCAAACATAGAAATTATGATCATCATTACAAGAAATATTAAATGGGAGAAATTAGAGCAATTGCACATTTAGGGATGACCCGATAGACCTGTTTTAAAGGTATACAAATAATGAAGGCAACAAAAACAAAGGGGTTTATTAAATGTATTTCCATTTTGCACATGGGATCTTTGCCTAGATGTGATTGAGTCCATAATGAAGGAACTAGTAATGCTTTCCCTGTATAGATAAATGTAAATTGATGTTTAACAAATCAAATATCCCATGTGTACTGTAGACCTGCTTTTATTTTTGTAGATCCTCTCAGTTCTGGGAGTTCTGCCTCTTTTCTTTATTTTTGCTATTTACACACATTTCTGTTTATGGCCCTGTCCAGATCCCCTTGAACTGGCAATCAAGACACTGAGCAAATTCAGCTTTGCTTGAAGAGCTGACCTCCGTTTCTTGATTATCAGCAACCTGTGGGTCTTGCTGCTTGATATTAATTTGTTGAAAGATGATTGTTTATTGCTTATTAGTCATTTGTCTGGCTCCGTACTCTGATCTGGTGTGTTTGGAGGGCTTTGCAAACTTGGCAATGGCCCTCCAGCACCTCCCTTGCTGCTGGCAGGTGCCTCAGGCTGCTCTGACGCGGCTGGAATCCCGGGAAGCTGCATCTCTAATGCCTTCTGCAAGTTGGTTTCCTCCCACTGAATTCTCTGTGGAAGCCAGTACTCATTTCAGATGAAGTACAAAAAAGGATTTAACTCATTTTTCTAAGGTTTCTCAAGTTTAATACATTATTATAATTGTTAAGAAAAGGTCTCTCTCTTTTTCAGTTAATTCATATAACGGTCCTGTATCATCTTAGTGGGGCCTCTGGAAGTGTTAGAGCTTATTTGGAGCTCCTACATGAAGAAATCCTTAGGGGCTTGAATCAGACAGCAATATTATCTTTCTTTGTTAAGGATCCATGTGGTGATTCCATCTTCCTGGACTGGTGGGAACAGATAGTAGCAACTATATATCTAAAGCATATAAACCATGCATATAATTTTCTATTAGAAAGGGACCTTTCTTCCTATATATTACACCTGTGAAGAAATAAATTAAAAATATATTCTGCTTAGTCAGGTGAACAGATTTTTTTTCTGGAAATTATAACCTAAATCATAGCTATCTATTTTTAGACTTGGTAAAGAAAGTATGCTCTCAGGACCATGGTGGGAATCGATAAGAAGATCATGAGCTCTGGGCTAGTACACACAATTTAAAAATCTTTGCAAGAACGTGACAGAAAATTCTTCTTGTGTCACTTGTAGGTAATTTAATTATAGGCCTCAGAAGAAAATAAAACATGTCTTTTTTCTTCTCTGCTCATGATCTCCTATCAACAGATATTTATCAGTCTAGTTGTGTCTGTCCTTGCCCCCCACTCCCCATATTCTGTATGAATGTTTTAAAAAGCTTTTGCCTTGAAAGGAACAGGCACACCTGTCCAGGAAATGTTGGACCTAGGGCATACACAGTTAAAACTGAGGCACCTCCTCATAATGCTACGGGTTCCATATGAATTATCAGTGGATATATTCAGAATTATATTCTGAATATATCTGCTGCTGAAGCTCATCCCTTTGAGGAAGGACGTTTGGTCTCCTGACAATGGGAGGTCTGCTCTGGCTCTGTCCATGGCTGTCCCCACTGAAGCTGAACTGGCCAAATCTCCAGCACATCACTTGACCCAGACCGCTTCTGTTTGCCATTTGGCACCCATCTGTTTCCTCAGTTCAAAGTGCTTGAAGTTAGGTGAAGCCTGCATTACAGCTCCCAGGGCAATAATCTGTATAACCACAGCCAGCCTCCTCTCAGAAGGGCTGAGCTGGTTTAATCCTAAATATAGCTCAAGAGGAACAGAAATCAATAGATGTAGAGCACGGATGGTCAGGGGACTAGTACCTATGGCGAAAAATGCAAGGAAGGAAATTACTTGGCATTGGTATTTAAACCTGTGCATTTCCTCTGCTCAAAGGACTTTAATTTAATCCATCAGGGTCCCCCAAATCTGAGCCCCAGGTGGCCCAGAAATTTGCAGTAAGTAATTTAGTGAGATTCAGCTGGGGATGGGCAGAAGTAAAATTGTAAGTTCCCCTAGCACAAACTAAAGAAGCAGAAAGCTGGGTCAGGGATTGAAGCAACTCACACATGCTATGGGTCTGCACAGAAGGGGACCTCTAACACCCACTCACCAGTGGGTTACACCACCTTGCTACACCAATTTACATCCCATTTCAGAGCCCTGAGTTGGCTCTGAAGTGAAGCTAAAGTTGAGTTCAAAGCAACGCAGCTGCTTCCAGGAGATGCTGTGCATGGGGTAGGACTGTCAGGGGAAATAAGTGATTTCCCTTTGAAGTCCTGCTATAGATGGATGCTGATTGTCTCATGTTACAGTAAGTGTCAAGTAACTTAAAAGCAAGCTCTCAATTTACTGAGCAGAGGACAACAGGGGAGGCAAAAATACTTGTCAACAGTGCTAATGACTTTTCTGTAAGGCCCACATGTCTAGAAAACCAAAGAACTGTAAGTAAAATTGATTTCTAGAAATAATTTTCCAAGAAAACAGATGGACTGACACTGGGTACCAATCAGATTACTGGCAAGACAAACAAAACAACATCCAGGCAAAATAATTTCTCATTAAGTGAAATATAAACCATTTGGGGTTTGGGTTTCATAAACCACTCAATTTTTAATCTGATATGTATATATACATATTTATAGTTAAGTACATTTATATATTTATATGCTTATGTATTATACAGAGAAAATATTATACACAGTATATATACTTGTTTTACTAGAGCATAACTGAAAATAGAATTATTAATAAAAAGGGAAGGCTTAATAAGCAAAAGGCTTGAGCTTTTAATCAATGCTTCTCTTATTTTCCTCTCTGATCAGTGAAAGAGTACGATATCCAAGACTTATTCTAGAGTGAATAGTTTGGAGCCCAGGTTCTGCAATTCAGCTGTGGCACTAGCAATTTGGGAGTAGCTCATTGCTATGAGCTGTTCTGTGATATGTTTGGCAGCTGGGAAAGTACAGAGCAAGTAAGAGTGATTGTGCAAGGAAGTCTGAGGTTGATCACATGACTGATAAGATTCTTATCTGCCTTCACTTCCAGGACTAGATGGTACCATTTGCCCATAAATTAGCTTCCCTTCATCATCGTGCATCACCCTAATATGGTTCAAAAACTTGACTGGAGGTCCAGTTCTCTTATCTTGGTCTCTGAAGCTGCTGAGACTGGCCAGAAATGCACAGCATAGTGTGGTAAAGTGTGAAGTATTTAAAGCTATGCAATGGATTACATATTATGAATGTGCTTGCAACTATAATCACATTATGCAAACAATTTTGCTCATAATATGCATCAGCCTTTGCAAGGGAGAATAAAGTCACCTGAAAATATGTTTAACGATATCGTGGTATAGGACATTCATTGCAGGGTCCTTGCTCTCAGAAATGCCATTTGCTGGCAAAGCATGTCTATGCATCCTGGTTATATATTGGTCATGCAAATTATCTTCCACAAAAAATATCTCAAAAAAAATGGTTTTCTCATCATTCTTATTAAAGTGAAGACCTGTTAGGACATACACTGAGTTCATACAACCAATGACAAAAATTTGATTTTTCTGGAAGATCTGACTCTAATGTCATCATTTAAACCAAAATGAATCTTTCTATGCCGTTATTTTTCACTGCATAGCTAACCATTGTTTGTCGTCCACATTTTATATCTTACAAATAAAATCCTCCACTGTGGGAAGGTCCTAAAGAAATCAATAGATATCTGAAAATTGATAGTGTTCTTGAACAGAAATATATTGCTCCAAAATATTATAAAAATCAAAAATTATATGGAATATATGAACTATCCTCTGAGGGTTTTTTGATTACTACCCTATAGCATTCTATAGATATATTTGTCAGTGGTAGCTGCATACTATTATGAAGTGAGGGTGATGTAAGGATTAGTATAAAATAGAATTGAACTGAATCAGAAAACAAGTTTTCCAGGAGGGACAGGTTGTAAGTAACTTGGGCTTGCAAAAATTCTGTCAACATAAAGAATAAGCCTGAATTAGAAACACACTCTAATTTCAAAAAGTCAGCAAAAATTAAACTCCTTGTAGCAATGCCTTTTTTTATTCTATATCACTTGTACAATGCACTAAGTACTGGCCATTTGGATATAAATTCATGTGCATAAACATGGCTGTTTTTCTCTTTTAAATTGTCTGGTTTGGTTGCAAATTAATGAGTTTGGTTGGATTATACTTGTAATTCACTTGACTGGAGAAGGATGCATTTTCTCTTAAGTGCTCTGAGACTAGTATTGATATCTACTGAGTGAATTTAACTGTAGTGTATTCTGTATCTTGATATACAAAGTTTCCAATGGGACCCTTGATCTTTATAACTTTTGATCTTTATCACATTGGGTAGAAACTCTTACCATTATACTTCAACCTCCCAAGGACACACACTTATAATCTGTCGAAAATCTCAGGTTTTCATCTAGAAAAATCCCATCTCCAAGTGATATTTAAGCAGTTAGCTAGCTACTAGTGGTTTACAGTACTGTTTCCCTACAATAAGTAAGCTTTCATCACCCAAAGGTGCAGTTTGTCTTCTGAGAATGATGTAGGAGCAAATATAGACCCTGAAGGCTGCTATGAAGAAATATATTGAATATTGCTGTAGAATAGCTAAAATCTAATTGAATCTTCACTACCTTTCATTTAAATTCCACTAGGTTCTTCAATGGATGAAGATGACTGAAATATTTTTTTTTCCAAATCTAAAGACTTATCTAAGATATCTGAGATTAGCTCAGTTGGTTAGAGCATACTACAAATAACACTAAGGTTCTGGGTTTGATCCCCAGATGGGCTTAACATTTAAGAGTAGGACTTGATGATACTTGTGGGTCTCTTCCAACACAGAATATTCTGTGATTTTTACGTCAAGCAGGAAAAAGAAAAATGCTGTACTTCCCTGCGATTTTTACTGTCCAGCAGGATGAATGGATGTAAGTGTGCAAATATGTGCATGCAAGAGAGAAAAACCAAGCTGCAAATCTCAGCTCAGAAACAGCCTGCAGAGGAATCACCAAGATATCCTGATTATTCACAATAGCATTGCCCCAAAGAAGAACCCTGAAAGAAGGTTGGAAGGATTCAGAGAAAAGGGGTTTGGTACATTTGGCGAGGAAATGGCCTCTTGTTACTTGAAGCTGTATGTTTCTGAAGAAAATAGAACCGTGTACATTTTTGTTGACAGAGAAGCATCAATAACTTCCTCCAGCGGGAATAACCTTCAAGACCTCAAATTTCCAGCCAGCTACTAAGATCACAGAGGGAAACAGCTTTGTTTAGGGTTTTCCACTTCAGTTACATTCCCTGGATATGGGTGTCTGCTGTGTGCTGAAAACACACTGATCTGCTGTACATTTCTGGTCAAAACATGATTCTAACTGGATGTTAGTCTTGATGATTCATTACCTTGCAATTGTTTGTGTAATAAATTTACTAAACTCTCATTCAAGCCGTGTTGATAAGCAAAGGACAGAATTCTTCAAACAGTACCACATATATGTATTTTCTTTAGCCCCAGGCACAGAAGTGATGCTTTTTGTTCCCCTTTTATGGAGTTTGGTATTAATCCCTGTATGTAATTATGATAGTAATAACCTGTAACAATATGCCTGTAACAACTAGCAACAATTACTATTACTACTGCTACTAGTACTACTACTACTTCTATTACTATTTTAAAAAACCCTCTTTCAACCATTTCTCTTTGTGGTGATCATTTGAATGAATATTAAGATAGATGAGGTCTTGCCTACTTAGAAAGATTAAAAATTATTTAAATCCAGGCTGAACTCCTCTGACAGCCAACTAAGATAGAACAGGCTTCCCTGGACATTGACTAATCCCAGACGTCTGAGGTACCTCTTTAAGCGTAAGATAAATCACCCTTTTCTGATATTTTATTTATTTATTTCCTTTTCTTTCTCAGGTGAGTTGATAAAATATCTAATTTAAAGAGATTGACTCCTTGTATCAGAACTGAGACAAAGTAGGAGGCACCTAAATTCCCCAGGTACTGATTCAAGGCTGTCCAGTGCAGGCCCATCTGTCTGGCCAAAAGACTGTTTCTGTATTTTTACAGTAGGCAGTCACAGGAAAAAAAAGAAAAAATAAAAGAATAGACCCAGATGTATGTGCTGAAAATGAGGAATCCGACACACTCCTTAGGTAGTACTTGAAATCCTTATGGCTGGGCTTTAAATGTGGTGTCACTGTCCTCTGTCAGCATGACTCCTGTCAGTCAGCTGGAAAGGAAAGTGAAATGCAATTTATAGAAGATCCCATGATTCATAAGATATGCAGTACTTTGTAGAAGATGACTCTGAAGGGCTGATTTCAGTTCAACATATTTATCAAAAGAATTTATGTTCCCAAAGACATTTTCAATGGCATTTCTATTTTGTGAAAACTATAATTAAATAATGAAAAATAAGTAAATAATGAAAATTTCAAAGAAAAACAGCTCCCATTTTAAGGAATTTTCATTTTTTAGCAGCTCTCATTTCTTTGATGTATTTGTTCTGGACTAATCTAAGCATTTCCCCAAAGAAATGGAAGATTCATAAGATTTACAGCCATATTTTTGTAAGAAAAGTTTTTTGTCATAATCCATGCTCTTTGAAATAAAGTGCTATCAATCTATCCACCTTTTAATAGTAACTCAGTATGAGACCAAAGCATAGTATTTATTTGGATTATGATTTT
This sequence comes from Picathartes gymnocephalus, assembly GCA_013390045.1. Classification (NCBI taxonomy): domain Eukaryota; kingdom Metazoa; phylum Chordata; class Aves; order Passeriformes; family Picathartidae; genus Picathartes; species Picathartes gymnocephalus. The sequence goes on from WEKY01015644.1 coordinate 25,787, forward strand.
GTAGCTCCATGATATATGATGACATATGAAACACATGGTTAGAAAGAAAACCCTGGAAGCTACACTTTGCACTACATTTGCCATCCTCATTGAATTCTATACATTTTTCAATTATCCTTAAAAACTTGTGGAAAGATGAGATTGTTTCAAGGATAGTCCTATTTTTGTTTTTACAAAGCCATATCTAAAGTCCAGTCACAATGATTTTGAATACTACCTGGGTACAAAGCTTATGAACTCTCACAGGTTACTGAGTATTTGAGGAAACTGATCCAAGCCCAAATTGAAAACACATTATGTAACTGTATCTGGCAGGAGAAGAAATTAGATTTATTGATTAGGTTTTTTATCAAATAATACCTCACACGGAAGTGTGAAGCTCTCTATAGGACATGCATGATTGCAATCACGGACCATTAACAAAGGAATAAACTGGCTTAAGCACATTAAAGCATTTACAGGATATACTGAGCAGTGTTAAAATAAAGGATGTCATAAATTGTGTGCTGCAGCAATTTTCAAACAGCCAGTCACCTCTACTGTGAACCTCTACTCTATTTTAATTGTCCAAACTGTGCTGTTATGAGTCTCTTTCTTTAGGAAAAAAATCAAGCTTAGCTTATTGGAGTTATTAGAATCCTCAATGGCTTTTTAAGATCCTTGCTGTTAGCTCAGCTTAGAAAACCGACATTCTGCCTAACCATAAAATGCTAAAAACCCTGCATATTTGCCTAATGAGGAGTTTTCAAGGAGCCCTTATGTGCTGATGCTTATCCATTAACACATAAAGTGGGAACAAACCCTGGCTAATTACTCCTAAACTATTGTTTTATCAATCCCATTTTACTGTATTTTGTTGAAAAAGTCATTTGCATCCCATCCCGTTGATTAGCTGTCAGTCACATTATTGGATTGCACATATTCTTGTTCCAAACTACAGGTGGAAAATTTTACTTTCTTAGGCAATATTATACCTTTACTGCATTTATGCATGAAACATCTCAGCAATGCTCTAAAACTGTTATCATGTTTAAAAAAGCATTGAAAATGGCTCTTTATACAAACACCTACAAGCAGGAGAACTACATCGTTCCTCTTGAGTAACAAAAGGCCAGCTGGCAATACTCTACCTCTGCTGCAACTCGGGTGAGGCCAGAGCCTGTGGGTACCTCTAACTGTACTTCAGTCCGTTCAGGGTTTGACAGTAATAAAGCTGTTGTATCAGAGTTGTCAGGTTCTTGGAGGACTTCTCTGGTGCTGTCAGAGATAAAAATGAGCTTGGGTATGGCTGGCCGTACTGCAGTCACACCTCCCCTGCAGGTTCAGCTTGGCTTCATCCAGCCTTGCAACACAAGAGCTTGCACGAGCTATGATTTCATGGATATATTTTGTTCTCAGGTAGCATGGAGTGTATGCCACAATATTCACTTGGTGCCCCTGTGTTGTGTTACAGTTTGTAAGATCTACTTGTTGTGTTCTCCAGCTGTGCCAAGAAAGAGGAGAGCTTTCCAGCTTTATAATTCTTTCCTTTCAATGAGGTTTTTGGGTTAAATATTGTAGTCAGCACTATAGAAACCTCACTTTTTACGCCTCTAGATTTCACTGTACATGTTACAAGATGTACACAATCTAACACTACTTATAAGTAACTGGATTGCTCCTATTTTTTAGAAGACCTAAGAAAATAATAATAGAAAATTAAAAATAAATATATTTAAATATAATTATATAATAATTATATTTATAGGAAATATCTATATAAAGTAACAGCAACAAAACAACAATAAATATTCCTATTATTACACTATTATTATTATTATTATTATTATCATTTCATTAAAGAAGTTATGTCTGATATCTGTATTTTGAAACCTAGAGCACTGCATTAGGAAATTGTACAGTCTGCTGTTCATTCAGTGGATGAAGGCTTAGGAAACACCACAGCTGCTAAAATGAGCAATAAATACAGTGCAATAGAAATGCAGATAAATATTAACATCTAATTAAAACTATCAGCTGGAATTATACAGATGTATTCATGTAAAACTGGAGCAATCCTGTGTATGCTTTGGTAGAGGTAGAATGCAGAATTGCAGCAGTTTCCATGAAAACTTCTATTCTACTACTGATCTTTATTTTTCTAAGAAAAAATATTATTTTGAGTGTATGCTCTTGACTGAATACCAAAAATAAAATTGTTGAAATGAGCTATGGGATTTCATTTAGGAGCCAAGAGGTTAAACATGGTTACTTATCAGTCACCCAGCAGCTTAGTTTGTCACTCATCTGCACTGAACTCAGTAGTCCAAAATCAATATACTGCAGCTGCAGAATAAATACAATATATGCCCTTGGAAGAGGAAAGCATGTGGTGTGTAAAATGATAGGTATGATGATCAAAGTGAAAATGACCAATAGATTTTTATTTTCTTTTTTCCCATATTGTTTCTAATAAGGAGGAGTTAGCACTGTAAAATGGAAAGTGTTTTCTCCTGCATATGTCCATTTTTTATTTCTATTGCTGCACCTGTGATTACGAAAAATACATGATGGAAACTCTTGGGTTTTTTAAGAATATTGTTCTTAATTCTGTCCCAATAGGGATATAGTGCATATACTTCCACACATATTTTCTTACTCCCCTATATACACATATATACATTCAGGCATCTACCCACAGAGACATATCCTCGCCATACATTGAGAATGAAAGAAAAACAAAAATAGGTATAAATCAAATTCTTGCATGTTTATTTTACTGATAAAAATACTGGTTGTTTATAGATGAAATAAAAGTTTAATTAAGTGAAAGTGTGCAAAGAAGTACTCATATTTTAAATGCCTTATGAAGATTACCTAATTAATCTCTACAACTTCTCTAAGTCCCTTTGTAATGTTTCTCAATTAAGATGCTATTTACTCCCACTTCTGGCTAATTAAGGTGGATGCAAAAGAAGAACAGACCAGTCCCTCTGGTCACAGCACATCTACCTGCCAGAGCTCATTTTTCTGCCATCTATCATCATTGTTTATTTATAGACCGGAGGTGGTTTTAAATCCACATGACTATAGGTCATTTTATGAAGGGTACTTAGATAAATAAAGATGCAGATAAGTGAGACTTCAAAAAGACCTTTTTCTGATTTTAAAACCTACTTTAGAATTACATAAAAATGCTGTGTGAGACAATCTTCTCTTCCAAAGAGCTCTAAATATCAGCTGACAAAATCCTATCACCTCCTGTTTTTGACAGTTTAATGTATTTTTCTCTGTTGCATGTTCCTGTCACATATTTGCAAAGCTAAATCTTCTTTCTCTCCCCTCCCTTTGCCAATGCAAGTTCACCTGGTTGCCTGTCTGCCCTTCTGCTTTCTGTGCCAGCCTGTAACATTCAAACACTCAGAGTGACTGCTATGATGTCAGATCAATTTAATTTTTACAAAGCTTCATGGCGATGCTCTCTCCTGTACAATTAACTGCATTAACAGTAAAACTTTCTTTTGCCCTCTGCAGTAAAGTGCAATAAGGAATCATTGCAACCATTTAGCAACACAGGCTACTAAAAAAATGAAAAGGAAAAGCAATGCTGGATATTGTCCACATACTGATTATGTCACAACGAGAGTAGTTGAAAACAGCCAATGAAAAAGCTGCATAAAAAACTAAGCCTGTATCTGCATTGACTTTTACAGCTGACCAGGTCACCCAGATCTATCATTTTGCACCTTCATGTTATCCTACGCTATGACTGTATGATACATCTTATTTCTCTGGTGTAACTTTGAAGCACAGGCCTCCTAGGGAACTGCCTATGGAGCTGCCAGTTACTCCACTGGTGGAAAAAATATTCCACTTTCATTCCCAGACATAAAAAATACCCCAATAACCCACAAATCCTGAAAGACCAGACCTTTTCCAAGAGAGAGATCAACATGTGAATCAAACTCAAAAGCAAGAATAAACAAGCACACTAAAGTTCTCTGTGCTAGATTGCCACAGGAAGACAGGATTTTGTGGAAGAAAGGAGGCTAAAACTCCAAATCATGTTAAAAATCAAATCCTGGAGCTCCACCCTGATTTTGCTCCCACCATCATTTCCCAGCTTGCCCCTGCTCCTCTGCCATATCTGTCTCTCCACTGGAGTGGTTTCTCTGCAGCTTACACCACACATATGTCTCCTTTAGAGAGGTTGTAGAGAGGCCATCACACAAAAATTGCTGTAGTTTCAGGCTTCATTAACCTTTTGTGGATTTAGTACTGATGGCCTGGTAGGCACTCTGCTTACTAAACCACTTCATTTACTGGATGCTATACCAGCTAACACAATGAACTATGTCACCAGGCACCTCTTTCACAAAAGTTCAACCTAGAAGAATGAAAAATAGGTGGAAGAGATGCAAGTGATTCAGACAAACTTATAGAAATATTTTATATAGTTTGTTTCCTGAAACTAGGGTGTTGATGGTTATATGGCATCCTTTTGTTTCTTTCCTTTGACTCTTGAAAAACGGTAGTATATGAATGACCTTTGGTGAATGATATTAAAAATATGTAAAGAAAAGCAGCTCCTCCGGGAACAAATATAATTGGAGTAACCTCAGAGCTTCTCCACCTTTCAGTTAGAGGAACTGGATTGTCTAGCCACATAGATCCATCATGCACTTGTTACTTGCAGGAACCTCAGCCTCGCTATATTGTTCAGGGCTATTCCTCCCCTCTAGTCTCCTGGAAGAGTTTTTGCAAGCTGCCAGAAGAAAAAAAAAAAGCCCAAAACCCAAAAAAACAAGATTCAGCTGTTTCTTAATATTTAATTAACAAAGGACTGAGAATCAGGCCTCAGCACTTCCAGTCTGAATGGATGACCTGCCCAGTCACAGCCGGTGTTCGCTAGAACGCAGAGATGCTCCGTCTGGATGTATCGCATAGTAAGGCAGCCTCAGCCAGCTATCAGAAGTGCAGCCAAACACATGCTCGTGTCAAAAATAGAAATTTGTCTGAGTAGTGTGTTGGCTCTGCTTTGACAGGTATACGATTTATAAACTATTCCTCGAGGGGAAAAGGAAGGCAAATTGTTTAAATATAAGTGTCGGTACTTTCATCACCTTCTTTCCTGGGCAGTGTTTTCTGACCCGTGGCTGCATTCCAGAGCTCTCAGATACCAAAGTGCTTCTGAGAAACTTCTGTCTCTGTACAAATTTGGGGGCTGTGTTTCTGAAAGTTAAATTATAGCTTTGAATAGAACTGAACCCCCCTGGGCTGATAAAACGATATGCTGTAATAAAAAGGTAAAGACACAGCTACATTTTGGCTTGACTTTCCTAAACTTGGTGCAGTTGCCAAAGCAGGCAACTGAAAGCACAGCAGAGGCTGCGTGTCACCAGTGTCGGAGGCCACCAGCAGCTCGAGCGCTGTCCCACGGAAGAGGAAGAGGAGGTTTGACCTTGTCTGCTCTTCACAGATCATCCCCTGCCTGCCTGCAGGTGCTGGTCTGACTCAGTGGGGTGGCACTTGCACTCAGGAATTACTTGATACTGGCAACAGCCACCTGAATCTTCTGCCACTCTTCAGGGGCATGCTTCAGCAGAGGGCCAGGAGCTGCACTCCTCTTCGCTGCAGATTGATTTGGCTTATTGTTCCCTTGAGGACCTTCACTGGATGCACACATAGGAGCTGAGCTTAAGTGACCATAAGCACTTCCCTTTGACCACAGTGGAAGAGAGCTGGGAGCCAGAAGGATCATCCACCTCTAAAGAGAGCAGCCAGACTTGTCACAGCAGCTCTTGGAAGCCAGGCAGTGCCTCACAGCCTCTGGCTAAATTCCCATTTGGCCTTGGGATTCTCAGTTTTGGATCCCACTGAATGAACTATTTTTTTGTATTTTCCTTTTTCACATCTTGTTGGTGTTTTCCCAGCACCACATGGCAAGGTCTTGGCAGTGAGAGGAAGGATGGACCTGGCTGTTTGCTGAGGGATAGACCTGGCTGTTTGCTGAGGGATGGACCTGGCTGTTTGCTGAGCACTGTCCTGCCTCCCAAAGTCTGTCTGTCCCTTGGAGAGAGTGCACAGGCACACAGCCCTGTCTGACAGGCACAGCCAAGCCTAGAGTGTTCTTGTGAAAGACTTGGCCTCTGCTCAGAGTGGGAAAATGGGGCTTCTCTGCAGAAGTAGAATTAACCTGAATCAGCCTGTCTTTCACATTTCTCTACAGTCAGTTAGAACATAAAAAAATCTGCAGTGGTGCTTTGGGACACTCTTTCCCAAGGCAAAATGGATACCTTGGAGATAATAAAGATTATGCTTCATCCCCCAAGCAAACACACCTAAACAACAGCACATTGTAAAACATTGACTTCTATTGTCAAAGCTGCCTACTGTAATTCCAATTGCCATCAAAGGCCTTTTGACATTTTATCTCAGTCAATGGAGATAAACATTTTGTGCCAATTAACTCAATTAAAATGTGGTGCATTATAATAACAATTAACAGCTCCAGTCTCTGCAAAATCCTGTTTAGGAAAGCATTTTTTGCTAGTCTGTGACTATTCTGAGGCTTGAAGCTTGTCACCTTGTGCTGCACTGCCCTCTTTGGCCTCTTTTACAGTGAAAAGTTAGGTGGTTTTACAAAAACATAATCAACTTGGCATGCCCTCTGCTTCAAACATACAGCTGGAGACATCCATAGAAGATTAAGGGATATAGGTCACAATTTTCCAAAACACAGAAGAGATTTAGGAGTCTTTCATCAAGACTAAGACTTCTAGATAACTTAGCTGCATTGGCAAATCATATCCTTACTCAGAGAACTCCATTTAACCTCAGTGGCATTTGAGCCTCTTGGTCCCCCAGCTGCGTGAAAAGCCTCCAGTCACGTTTAACAGTATGTCACATGTCTGTCACCTCTGACTGCAGGATTACTCATGACAAGCAACATGACATAAAGCAAAAGTAACTTAATCTACCCTTGGATGGGTTTCACACAGGAGAAGAACACTTACTGTGTCCTGGCCCTGCCAGAATTTTATAAATTATATAAACCGCATACAAGGATTTTGATTTAAAGGCAAAATCTTTATTAATCTATAACTTCATTGACTATGATGTGAGCCTTGATTAAGAAAGAGCTGTGATTTAAAGAAGTTTTTATGGCTACATCTGTTTTTAATGGAGTAGATGGTCATATTGATAAACCCTAACCAGTCACTACCAAGCATTAACACTTGATTCTGCTGCCTGCTCTGAAGGGATGCACACTAAGGTTATGCTGATGACGGCTCAACTTCCATAGTCAGCGTACTAAAGGGGCCTACTAGTTTAAAAGTATTTTAAACTGTAATCTATATGATTTTGATTGAAAATCCTGTGTGTGATTCATGAACCAATCTACCATTAGCAGGACATAATTTTATTTACATGTGGAAAGTAAAACTCCAAGAAAACCTCTGAAAAACCAAAATGTGATAAAACCAGTGGGGAGAGGGGAGTGCTGTTGATATAATCAACAGCAGGAAATTGCAACTTACAGCTGAATAGGAAGTAGCTGATTTGGACACAAAGTCAAAAAGTAAGAGACTTAAACACTGTCCATTAGCTTTTATCTTAGCAATTTCATTACACATTCAAATAGGCACAGTTCCAAAAGATCTGAAGTATAATTCAGACTTATTTAATTCTGCTGGATTTACCTTTAAACAACTTTATTTATTTGTGTCTTCTAAATGATTGCCGTTCATATAATTTGCAGTATATATATCTCACCTATACATAAGGCAATTCCTTTAATTAGAAAACAAACAAACAAACAAAACTCCATAAAACCTTATTTGTGTTTGCACTTGCCATTTCCTCTGAGCCCTTCCCACCATACTGCTGTGGCAAGTCCTCTATAGTTACCACAGTATTGCCCCATAATTTTCTACATCCTGTGTAGATGCAAGGGGAAATAATTCGTATTGGCTGCAGCCACAGGCTCACACGTGCTTAGCATTAATGTAAAATCAAGGACACATAAAATCATATCATATTAAACTTAGCTGTAACATACAGCCAGTTTCTAATGTTAATATCCACTACATGTGCCTAACATATTGAATTTAAAAATATATACACATGTATGTAAATAATGTGGAAGACATATCTGAGCATATATTTGGACACATACATGCTGGCAGAGATTTATACATGTGCATATATTTGAAAATAAACCTGCACACGTACAAAGAGAGGTTATAGACTTTTACTAAAAACTTCCTAACTGGCTATATTGTCAAGCATTTTGCTGAACTTTGATATTATAGAAGAAAACCCAAAAGACAGTGGGGTTAAAGGGAGGAAGGTTGGAAAAGTAGTTAAGGCCAGTTCTGAATGAAGGACTGCCTCAGGGTATGAGATTCATTTGCCTTTGTACTAATGGGTTTATGGCTTTCTTTTTAAACAGCCAGCTGGGGCCGGGGAAGGGGTGGGGAGGTGAGGAGGAATCGCTAATCCCGGTTCCTGGCCTTCCCATCTGCCTTGAGCCAGCGCGGGGCTGGGGATGAGGAGCTGCTGCCTGCCCCACTGCCTGCTCCTCCGCCTGTCTCCTTCCTGTCCCCTGCTGCCTGTACGGCTCAGCGTGTCCCCTCTGCCTCCTCCTGACAGCTCCCCTTCCTGCACGGCTGTCCCAACCCCTGTCCGTGCCACCTCTGCCTGTCCCCGCTGCCTGTCCCCACTGCCTGTCCCCCCTGCCTGTCCCCACGCTGGACAATCCCGGCACCGAGCCACCGCCGTGGGAAGGTCACAGGTCAGAGCCGTGCAGGACAGAAGATGACATGTGCAGAAGAGCATCTATCTGGTGATTTGTGACCAAGGGGGGAATATGTGAAACGCTAAGGGCTGCCAGGTCATGGGTGACACAGACCCTACCCTGCTCAGCAGGGCCCCAGCTGAGTCACCCTGGATTTGTGCTGGAGCCTTATCTTCTGATTTTTACATTTTCCTTCCCTACTTTCACACAGGGCAGAACTCACCCCATTCCAAGCATTGCTTTGCCTATGTAGACTGTAAGCATGCTGTTTTGCTCATCTGCATGAAAGTGCCTGCATATGGAAGGGAAACAGCAAGACGTCTTATCTTTGAAGGGATCTTGAGGCCTTTTGTGTTTACTGTTGTTGCAGTCATTACTGTTTAGCATATCCTTGAAGGTTTGGTCTGAGGGACAGCTGGTGGGAATGCAATTTAGCTTGTTAAAATGCAGCAATTATTTGAATATACACCATGCAGGAAAGCAGAGGCAGAGTGAATTTCCTCTGTTAAAGTGTTACAATATGGGTCTTCTTTGGGGAAGGAAAAAAAAAAAAGGAAGAAAAAGAAGAGCAATATAATCTGCAGAAAGAGCATTATAAAAATAAATTCAAGTACTTTCAGGCCTGGAAGCAAATTTTTGTGTTGCTGTCTACAGTTCTTCAGCTACAGCTTATATCTAGTTTATTCTTAAAAGTTTTGTGTGGGAGAGCAAAGTGAAAGGGAAGCACACAAACAACCAACCCCCAGTTTGTCAGGGGGTGATTGTCAAAATCTCTGGTGTAAACATAGATGCTTCTGTAATGTGCTTATTCACTTGGGCAGGTCTCTTGCTGATATTAACCTGATGCTGACCAGCATGGTGTGTCAGTACTTGAAAACACAGTTACAATTGGAACAAATCACATCCAGCACAGATGGAGCCTTGGAGTGACCTTTATAGTTCAGAATTAGAAATAAGGATGCCACAAGCAGCAGCAGTATCACAGTGGATGAGTACAGAGCACGGTGCAGGGCAGTTACAGCCCAGTGATTTCTAATCCCAAAGTCACACTCCACTGGCAAAGCTCAGCACAACTGCCCCACCAAAAATTTTAGCTGTGAGCTGTGCAGGGCTGTGAGAGATGCAGACTTCTACACCAGTCTTCTATGGTCCTGGGGCTGCAGAAACAAGCTAGGACCACAGCTGTAGTCTCTTGAGTGTATTGGCTGGAGGAAGATGGAGTTGTCAGCAGAATATCCACAGGCAGGAAGAGCAGGCAGGGGAAGGTGAGCACCGGGAAACGTGAAACACTGCTGTTTTCCGCAACCAAGACCTATAAGCACAGTGGACACACTGCACTTGGCCTTGCACAATCATCCTCAAGGGATATGGAAATTATGTCTTTCCTGAATGCAATCTATCCGCTCTGGTGGGATTAGAAAATATGTGGAAGGGCTGCCTTGGTGCAAAAAGCCTAACACATTCTACCAGTGCCTGGTGGAGCCTGTGCTATGCCTTTGAGTGCTTGCCAGCTCAGATGCAATCCCTACCCAAACCCTTCCTGAAGGCCAGTAGCTCTGCTGGCTTCCTTCCACTGGCCAGGAGCCAAATGCCACAATTTGGTTAAAAGTATCAAGGAAGAACTCCTATGGGGCTGGTTACTGAAGCCCAGAAGTATCACCGTTATGGTGAGGGCTAGCTGTTACCATATCAGCAACATATATCTGCTAACGCAGCACATTTCTTTGCATCAGGCATCACTGACGTTTTATCTAGTGGTTTGTAATAACTCTTTCAATGCCACGGGCCTGCCACAATTGTTTCACTTGCACCTCCCCTCAAAAAAATCAGGTACAAAAGCAGAGGCTAATATGCTAGAGCCAGTGACCCGTTCCAGAGTTGGTGGCATTTCTTGCCTGTAAAAGCATAGCAATCTGCTACTTTCCAGTGGCATTCCAGTTAAATTACATCCCAAGCAGCTTGCCACGAAGGGGTTAACACTGTAGCAGCCTTGCTTGGTGGATCAAATTCTTGCAAGAACAAGGCTCTCCTTGCTTTGTTCTTTAGTGGGATGCATTCAGCAAGAGCAGCCTTTAACACTGGGGTTTGTTGTCCTCCTTCCACCAGCACCCTTACTCTTCTCCCTGAATTCAAGGCATCATAGCTTCGGCAGGACTCCCTGTTTGCATATCAGAACAATCTCACTCTTTCACGTTGTCCCAGCAGCAGCTTCACACCAGTAGACTCTGCCCCTGTGGGGCCCCGGGTCAGGGACAGCAGCAGCCACCGCCACTTCTGTGCTGTCAGGCGGGACAGGAGGAATGTGCCTGGCCTTGTCACAGGGGAGGGAAGCCTGTGCTCTGCAAGAAATCTGAACAGATGCCACTTAGCTGGCTCAGAAATGGCTCTTCAGTTGCTAGCTATTGCCCAAGCAGCCTGCCCAAGCATCCAGCACTCATCCCAATTCCCTTGCATACCAACAGCTTTGCCTTTTGTGATCTTGTACACACTATTGGCATCTTTATTTAAAACCTCATTCAAATATTATGTGAAAATGGTCCAGATCATTCTCTGGCACTGGGTCCTGCAGGCAGGGGATAGCCTGCGGCTGTGCCACAGAGCCCTGCCAGCCCCAGCCCTAGATGGTCACATCCAGCTTGTCACCAACACTGCTCTCTCTCACCCAGTCTGGCTTCTTGACATTTCTTTGCTATTAAAACCACACGAAGAGAGTCTTGAGCTTACAGCAGTCAAAAGTTTTCTAATGTTTATCACTTGGAACAAATTGCCTTCAGCTGGAAATCTCCATGTCTTATGCCATGACCTTAAAAATGTAGGTGTTAATGACGTCGTATCCCTGAAAGTGTTCAAGGCCAGGCTGGATGGGGCTTTGAGCAAGCAGGTCTAGTGAAAGGTGTCCCTGCTCATGGCTGGGGGTTGGAACTAGATGAACTTAAGGATCCCTTCCAATCCAAACCATCCCATGATTCTCTGATATCTTTGCACCTATGCCAGATACACAATATTCTCTATGGAGAAGCTGTTGGTAAGCTGAAGGATAGCTGGGAGTAGAAGGTGCCTGGGATATACCCCAAAGCTTCAGTGGTGTCAGCCCGAGGCAGGGGTCCTGGAAAGGCTCCTTGACTACCCAGCCCTGGTCTGCCCATGTGATCACCTACAGAGCATGGAAATTAATGCTCTCAACAGCAAATTCTTTCAAAACGTAAAATACATTTGGGTATATATCTGACCAAATATCTGAGATGTTGCAATGGAGGGTGGTTAAGGACTTTAAAGCACATGGAAGTTTGCAAGACTGAGGATTTTTTGGCAGCCCACTTTGAGAAAACAGACTACCAGGCAATTTTCACATACGTGCCCGCTGAGTAACAAAATGTGCCTCAACCCCCTGGGCAAAAGGCACTGAAAATGGCCCCTACAGTGGCCCGCTCTCCCAGGTAAGCAGCTTGGATTGTCCTCAGAGAAACAGAAGAAAGCAGGTGAACCACCATAACCTCACAGAACCGTGCAAACATGGCAGGGCTGTGCCAGGGGAGGGAACAGTCCCGCTCCCCCCTCCATTGCCTGCTGATCACCTGCACTACATCAGCAGGGCAGGTCTATGTCCTCTTTCAGACCTGCTCAGGCCTCAAAAACCTGTTCAAGCTCCCTGGTATCAAACCCCAAAGTGTTTCAAACTGCTGGCTTTTCTTTCTGTCAGGAAGGGGACAAAGAGGGAGGCTGGTGGCACTTTGGCTCTGTGCTGAAACAAGCCCTGAAGACAATATTTTAGGAACCCTGAGGCATTGGTTTGACAGTCAGATATCTAGACAAAGCCCATTTGAAAGAAATGGGGCAATAATCACAATTGTGTCCTCCACATTCCTCAAACCCATTTCCTTTTGCATCCTTCCTATTAGCATTCATTTGCTGTGAGCATTCTTGTGAGTTTTTAGTAAAAAACGACTTGAGGATTGGCCAATTTTAAGCAGATATTTAAGTGTGTTAACTTGATGTGCATTCTGAACTCAAATTAAAAGTGTTTGTCTCACACAAACCTGACAGAAGTTCATAGTGACCAAGAGTCCCTGACCAGCCAGAACTTATTCCTGGCATCATCACTGGCTTATGCAGAAGCTGAAGGTTATGAGGAACCAGCTGCAGAATTATCTGACAAATAATTCATAGCCTTGAGCAAGTTTAATAACACATATCTCATCCATGTTTAAATTCAAGTCTGAATAAAGCTAATGCATTGCAACTTTGTACACGTGGAAAACAATTACTCTTTAACAGGAAATTCCAAGGTTTCAAGCTAAAACCTAAACATTTTCACAGCTTTCAGGAGAAAGACATGACATTGCTAGATTGGCTCCCTAAATCACTCTCTTTGCTACTCAGAGGTGCATTTTTCAACAAAAACCTCTCTTAAGGAGGTAAAAAGAAGGAGTTCCTATGTTTCAGCAAATTCAGGATCTTTCTTTAGACTCCAGAGTGATCTAGACACAATAATGTAAATATCTATTTTTTCATAGCTTCCTGTAACAAGCAGCCCAAAGCTTCCCTCAGGCCCATCAGCTGAATATGCTTTGTAGTCTCGGGGATGATCAACTCTGCCCCTCAGACATATGAGGCAGAAACCTGAAGAGGTTAGACACCACACCAAATCTTTGTTTTCTTTGCATTAGAGCTTTGACTCTATTGGGTCTGCAGCATTTTTGCCCCTTTTTTTATCAATTGCTTCTGATGAATTTAAGATTCGCCATCATGCAGGCTACAGATTTAGAACAAATAGCCCTTTCATTTAGTTAATACCAGCAGCATAGCTATAAAGCTGTAATAGTTTACGGCTTTCAGGACATAACCTGCAACCACAGACAATACAAATTATATTACACTGTGTTTTATTGCTCTTTGAGGCCCACTAAGAGGCTCAGTGCTGTTTCATGGTCCAGAGTAGCAGCAGTTCTTTATTCTTTTTAACACACAGCTGAAAAATACTCTAATTCTGTTACAGAATAGTGTGTTTCCTTTTTTTGCCAGTCTGCCCTCAAAACGGCACGTAGCCCCCTCACTGCAGGCTGCAAAGAGCACTCTCCGTGGAATCAAAGGGGAGCGTGCATGCACAGGGAAAAATGCCCCCTTCCACAGCACTGTCTGCACAAAGAGGGTCTCCATTTTGAAAAAGAAACAACAACAAGCCACACTATGATAATCGTTTGCAATGAAATTACATCTGAAAAGACAAGAACCTTGGGAATTTAAATTCCTTCCTAAAACACCCCTTGTTTTTCCTGGTTGTGTGTTTGGATGCTGGAAGAATCATAAAGGCTGCCGGCGAAGATTCTTAGCCCTGCCCCTTCCTCCCTGGGCCTAAGGCTGCGCGCGGAGGGAAGCAGAAAGGAGCCGCCATGTTTTCTTTAAATGGAGGGTCTAAATAAAAAATGAAGGAAATAGAGCTTCAGGAATTGCAAACGACCAGAGGGAGTGGGTGAGCACAAGCCAGCCCTGCCTTTTAAAACGTGAAGAGGCCATGTACTTGTTCCTGCTGCACCTGCTGCCCGTGCAGCGCTGTGCTATGGCAGAGGCCGGCAGTCCGATCTGCATATCAAATAGCTGATTTGTAGATGAGGTCATTCATTTTGTGGCCGTATGTTTGCTGTGGTGGGGATGGGCTGTTGCCTAGCAGTGGGCCACAAAGTCCCAGCAGGTTTCTTGAGTCAGCAGTCATCCTCTGCTCCCCTCACCACTCCCTTGCCCTCACTGCCAATTCAAACACAGTTTTGACCTTAATAAATAAAGCTCCAAAACGTTTGATTCGTTCCTAAGTTCAAAGCACAGGTGATGTGCTGTGAATTGACAGATTCCTTTGATGATGCATTGGTTTGGTGACTCGATAAGCAAAATCCAGATCTAGAAACCTTGGTACCATGTGAATGGAGGAATGACGGATAGCGCCTGGCTGCAAAAACACCCTCCGAGGGGCTGGGGCTGCCTTGGCGCCGGGGTATGCTGCTCCTCTGCTAAAAGATGGAAGGGGGAATTAAAAGATCAGCACCATATTTATATAAGTATTTAAACACATCAGAAGTGGTTTTGTAAAATTTGAGCTAGTTTTCATGTGTGACTCTCAGAGAATCAATTATGCCTTTCCTGTTAATTTTGACAGACACTTCACATTGGGCAACACTCATTTGAAACTCTTTTTAAGAGGTATTTTCTTCTTTTAAAAGCAGTTAAAGCTACTTACTTGTTACGTGCAGCACACCAAGCTGGGGGAAATAGAAAAAGAAATCAGTCACCGTTTCAAATTAACAAGAGAAAAAAAAGCAGGGCAAAGAAGATGAAAACACTGGAGTACAAAGCTGCCTTTAGAAATTGCAATACATATATGTTGTCACCAATTGGTGTCTGATAAGTTGGCAGAAACTGTAGTTCAAGTGCTTTTATTTTAGGAGTGATCTGCTGACAAAAGACACATGTGCAAACCATGCCATTTAGATGAAGAAGTCATATTCAATTTTTGCAAAGTACAATTTATTTATTTTTTCCAGATTATAATGTTTTTTTTGGAAGAAAGCAGTACAAAGACCCCTCAGCCCTAAAACAAAACCAAACATCTCAGCACAAATTGGAGCCTTGATAGCTCAAAGCTAAAGCCTCATGAACATCTATTAGAAGCAGGAAATGTCTAATGGAAAACTTACAAACATCTGATACATGAAAGGGAAGGCACAAAACAGGAAAGCAGAGGCATGAGCAGCTAATTGCTGTAGATTCCTCACAACATTCGCTGAAACACAGCAAGACACCTCAGCCAGCTCCTCAGCACTGGGGTAAACAACCACCATTAAAGTATTAGTTAGAACATTTGGAAAACAAGCACTTAAAAAAATGCTAATACTTTGGACAGAAGGAAGCTGATTATGCTTGTGACTGAATTTATAAAGATGGTTTGAATGTGGCCAGAGGCATCCTGGCATGATGCATATCATTTAATCCCAGATACAAAAGCTTGCAAAGAGAATCAGTTTTAAAAGTATGATTATTATTCACACTGAAACCTAGGTGTAAAATCAAGCCATATATCTTGCCAGAAATTGCATGCATACCCAAACTTGCAGCTGAAACTTCCCTTTAATTTTGATAAGCTCTGGTCTCTCTAAGAAAAAGATGAAGTTCTGCACAACGGCAATGCGTTATGCTGGAGCATGGACATGCAGCACATACACAGCACCTATTCTTGCCCCTTGTAAATGCCTGCTGCTTGTCTGATTGGAATGAAGTTATGCCTACTACTGTCAGAACTGAATTTGGCTCATGGTCTTCATGCAAATTGCCACTTGCCTGAATGTGTGCACCATATTAAGAATGCAAATATGTTTGGACGAGATGATTGTTCCTTTATTTGCTGCACACCCTAATTCACAAGGAGCTGAATCAGAGTAGTTTTGGTGTGTGCAAGAAGGCAGACTCAGACAAAAATACATTAAACTGTTTGCAAATAAGTTAATTATGTCAATAGATCTGATCTTAACAGTAACCCTCTCTGATGTTATATATGTTCTTTCTTGAACATAGCTAACATAAAAAACAACAACAACAACAACAACAACAACAACAAAACCCCAAAACAAACAAAAAAACTCCCACCATGTTTAAAAAAAGAAATTACTTATTTTTCAGGACATGAAATAAAGTACCTTTTTCACACATACTGCAAATGAGCTTATATCCAGAATTACAATATTTCCTATCTCTGATGCTTTGAGCTCTGAAGGCCAGAATGTACCATTTTATCTTTGTCTGAATTTCAACTCACAGACATTCTGTGAAGTTAATCACTTGTATTTGTCTGTTAGAAAGGCATCCAACATTGACCTGAAGACATCTGGAAATCTAAAAAACAATCCCTCGTTTATACATTTATAATTTCTTAAAATGAATGATAACCATAGCCATTAAAAATGGATATCCTATTTCTCATTTGAATTTCTATGATATACTTTTTCATTCCTTCTCACATCCAGCTGTTATTCTGGAACTTTGCCAACTCCTTCTGTGAGGCATTTCAAAGAAAAAGTAAAAATTAACATTTGAGAAGAGAGAAATTACCCCCCCACACAGTAACATTTTCTAGATTTCAGAAATAAAACCTAACTACAACTACAAAATTAATTCAGTGAACATGTATATTTTAATTTTGCATTCAATTTTTTTTGTTCACATTTTAAAAAAATATTTTAAATTTTTTAGATGGAAAAACTCTAAAAATTAATTATACCATATTTCTTACTGAAAACAAACAAACAAACAAACAAACAAACAAAACCCACAACAAAACAAACCAAACCCAAGGAAATAAAGCAAAATTTTTTGGCCATATTTTCGGAGCATGCTATTCTTTCCTGTGGGAAAATTCACACATTCCATACACTGAGATATTAAGTTTGAACTTTCAGTCATTTAATTAGTTCTCAATTCAACAAAGCATTTAAGCATGTTTTCGAAGCACAAAGCACTTAAGCACATTCTTATTCTGTCCCTGAATAGGGGCAGAGTGCTGAATCACACTGGGAGCTCTGAGAGCAGAGCCCAGGGCAGCCTGACAGAGCCACAGAGCTGCAGAGCTCTCACTGGTTTCATTCCCCAAGAAGGGGTATGGTAGTGATTACATCATATCCAGAATTAAAACCAGGCCTAGTTTGAAAATGCAAAACGTTTTTGCAATCCTATATAATGTCACAAATTTATAATAAAAATTGAAAACACACATATGCCATATGAAAAGAAAAAAAGACAAAAGAATCCATTGGGAGTTTATATTTGCCTACCTTTGAAAAATATAAAATAAATATATTATATAATAATCTGATAAAGCCTTATGTTATAACTGTACAACTAGACTTGCACTGTGTTTTAGATATATGTAACATGAAAATGTAAGTAAATTGGCTGGCATACACAACCAGACAGAAAAGTACACAATTTAGGCTTCTAAAATTTTCATCTGCAAGGTAGCTGAGGGATACGTGCCCATGCAAATACACACACACATACACACTGACACGTGTACGGAGCTCAGGTGAATCACAACAGTGTCTTGGAAAATCAAATAAAAACATGATGCTATGTACCAAACAGATATCACAAACACATTTTCAGTTAAATTAACAATAAGATTACCTTATTGGTAATATTTTCTATCTTTTGCAATTGAAGTTTTTATCAAGAAGTCTGTCATTTGAAACAGTTTTCCGATTTTACTTCATCATCAATGGATGTTGAGAAATATTTTAAATTTTACATTGTATGCTAAAATAGTAATATTGGCAGTTCTAGTTATTTAATGTGATATTTGTGTCTCAACTAAGCCTATCTGAAATTTAAACAGTCCACCTTTTGCTTCCAAGACTACCTGTGATATCAGGAAGGAATGTAGGCTTGAACCATTTCTGGGTAGCCTTTTCAACATACACCTTTAGCAATGCTAGAGGTAGCAGTCAGTTCTCTATAGAGATGAGCACTTAGCTATTGAAGAAAGCAAAGAATTAATGGGATTCCATTAGAATAGAATTTGGGACCTGCTTCCCTGCCACAATGCCACACTGGTTTACGCTGCTGTAGACTGCTGTAACCCCAGAATAAGAAAATGTTCAACTGGGCTACTTACTTTTGTATTCACTTTCTGCATAGCAATTCTTTAATAGTGTTTCTTTGTATTGTTTCTCTGTAAAGCCTTAAGGATTGAAAATCTGACTTACTTTCTGCATATTGCTTCCAGTTCTCAAGAGCTAAATTCTGAAAATAATATATTATACCCATCATATCAGGTAATTTTCAGACTGAGCAAAAATATCAGGAAGCAGATAAATATTGTTTTATATTTTTGCAGAAATAATTTTCTACTGTGAAATTTAAAATATATATAAGGAAACACTGTTTGCAACTCAAAAAAAGGGACTCCTAATGCAACCTGACTGAGAAAGTCTATTTGCACAAATTGAAATACTCTTTCATTTTAACAAAACGGTAAAACATTTTTTTGAAAGAAAAATGTTTTAAAATACTGTGAAATTCTACCACAGAGTGGCTTTAAGCAGGAAGGAAGGAATCCCTGTACATTTTGTCTAAGTAGGGCTGCTGAAGCCTGAGGAAGGGGGATTGTGCTTACGCAGAGGAGGACGCCCATCACGCATTCGCGAGCGGGAGATGTCAGCCATTTTTCTGCACACTCTCCCCAAACGCAGGCTGGAGCTGCCCTCGCCTCACCATGTCAGCCCATCCGCTTCCCTCCTTGCCCTGAGAGAGCCTCCACTCACGCAAGCATCCTCTGGCTTACTACAGGCATATCAAAAAATGTTTTCTTTAGAAGAGAAGCAAATGAGGAATAGGAAAAAAAAAGATCATATTTTCCAAAGAAGACAAAGAAATGCGAAGCTCATCCTGCCTGCCTTGCTTCAGAGAGCTGCTCTGCATTCAGGGGTTAGCCCGGGTGGAGAATGATGCTGTTGTCTCACAAAGGACTCATGTTGAGCTGAATCTTTGATTACAGGACAAGTGCCTGCATTAGGCCCCTCATTGCGTTCACATTCTGCTCCTGCCATTTGTACAAAATTTCTGAGTGATCTCTTTGTGAATACGGACCCCAACTGAATCAAAGATGAGCTCCATTCTTGTTGTGTTTCCTCCCCCGCCTCTTATTTTTCCATGAGCACCCCTCTTCTCTTTCTCTGCTACTCCTCTCTCTGATACCCCTCTCCTTCTCTCCTTTCACCTCGTTAGGAAAAGAGACTGCTGCGGATCTAAAATAACATCTAATGAATGGTAAACCCTGAAAATAGACATAGAGGTGCCTTTTGGTGTGTTTTAAACTTCCCCCTCAAATTCAGTCATGTTCCCTACACAAACAGCGCATAACCTCTTGCTTTTCTTAATAGGATTTATGCTTGTCTTCGCTCTGCACACCCTGCCACGCCAGAGAGAGGACTCCAGAGCTGCTGCCGTAACCATGGCCACTCCTCATTCACCAGCCCTGGCAAATTTCTCCTGGTGTAAAAGACAGCGGGAAGGAGAGATGCATCAGCAGACGCACAAACATGAAAACTCCGTGTCTCTCTCAGCAAACCACCATGTGCCTAAAACCCGCTGAATTTGTAGGTACTAACTGAGAATGCTCTTTAGCAAAATTGCCTCTCTACATCTGCAGCGTGAAAAACAAAGCAAATATATAATCAACCTAGATTAAAACCCAGCTTCAGTCAAATGTCACGCAGGCTTCACGCAGGCTCTGGAAGCTGGATTTTTTATGCATCTGCCCAAATTGAAAAGGTTATTTCGCTGTCTTCAAGATGACTCTTGAGCTGAAGGCAGCGTGGAGGGTTGCTGCCCTGAAAGAAGGGGAGTTGCTAGGAGATAAGTCCAAGATTTCAGACAGCATTGGTCGGAGTTATCTCTAATTGACAGCTGCTTACCCTAAGGGTCTAATTCTAACCTTGAGACCAAAACCATAATGAGAGGGCAGCTTTCCTTCACCCCTGTTTTCTAGCCAGGGCAAGGAGATTACTGCAGGCCTGTTCTTCTCTGGTTTTTGTTATGCTTCTTTTCGTGGGGCAGCCCTGTGAGGCTCAGGGCCTGCTGTGCTTTCTGAGGCTATAGTTTGCATCACTGAGCCCTGTCTGATTCATACCACCTGAATAAACTTGCTCTTACAGTTAAGATGGTCTCACTTTTTCTCCTTTTTCTTTTTTTTTTTTTTGAAAGGGGGAAGGGTGAAAAGAAATTCTCTTAAACATAAAATGATTTAAAGGCTTATTTTTTTAAGCAGATACTTTAGTGTGCAGTCTATGTTTAACCCTTTTTCAGGGGGACTTAGACTGTCATTGTTAGTTTTAAATCAAGTCCGTGCTGTTAGCAAGTTGCTGTTATTTAGGAGTCAAAACCAAACAAAGAGAAACATTCAGAGAAAGGCATTGACAGAGTCAGGAAAATAAAGTGAGATGGTTTATTTGGGTGTTTTTTTGGTTGGTTGTTTTCTTGGGGCTTTTTTTTTGTTTGTTTCTTTAACAGACTAGGCTTGCTGGGGTATTGATTTATAAAAAAAATCTCTTTGAAGCCTTCAACTTGTATTTCGATCAGAACTTTCTTATAAATAGTGGAACAGTATACAAGCGCCCTAAATAAAATTTTCTTCGTAGCTGTAAAAATAAAAATCTGGTCTTCTTCCTCTGAACTCATTGGAGCTACTCTGGATTTATACTATGGTGGCTGAAGGCATAGTTTGACAATATATTTCCATGGCGACAATTAAGAATAGGAAATGCAGTCACATTTAGTAACCCATGGCAAAAGAAAAACAAGGAAAAATTAAAAAAAAGGAAATAAATCCCCAGAAAAATTTCTTCTTGAAAAATAAATGAATTCCTAAATTCATGCCATGAATTTAATTCCCATAAATTCTTGAATCTCAATTACTTTCATGTCCAATGACAAAAATTATGTTTTCTACAATTTTTTACAAGTAGGTAAGATCAAGAGAAAATTTATGTCTTTGGGGAGAATGCAAGCAGGAGCCAGTTCATAAATGCAACATCACTATGGAAACCTGTGACATACTCTGGGGCTGAAGCCCCTGTGGCTGAACCCATTTCCCATCCCTTTGCATAGGAGTAGTCAAATGGGGAGCAGAAGCAAACAGTAGCACCACAATGTCTTTCCCGACAGGGGGAGAGGAGAGTCCCAGCCCCTGCATCCTCAGCCTCAAAAGCCTGACAATTCTGGATGGAATTTTGGGTATACAAATACCCACCCTTGAGAAATGTGCTGAGACTATGGGCTTGCTTCTCAACAGCTGACTGCTAGTGCTGGTGCTTTCAAAGTTAGCAGTGTGATCACTTGGATTGTATTCTGGTATTCTTATTCTGGAAGTAGAGTCCGCTGGGCAAATTAATTTCTGAAGGAATAGTTGAATGCCTGCCTGCCTGCCAAAGGGCATAACGAGTGTATTGCCAGTGAGTCAGAGTAGAGTCAGCAAGGGAGGCTGGACAGTGATGAAACAGCACAGAGGGAAGCTCAGACCTTGGCATCACTCTCATCTCCGCTCTTGAGGGAGTGTATGAAAAAGGAAAAAAACAACATCCAAAGCCCTTAGAAAAATATTCAGTAATGAGGCCCATAGAATGAACTCAGAGAAAGGGGTTTTGTGGAGGGTGGAGGAATTTGAACAAGCAGAGACAACCAACCCAGTAGTGCATACATGCATGCCATAACTGCTGGAAACCAGTAAGTTTCATCTTCATCTTCCTTTTTTTTTTTTCTTTCCCTATTTAAACTATTAGGAATATTTGCCTAATATACTAAATCCACTTATGTACTGCATATGACTATTGCCTCTGGAAGTCAGAGACTTTTGTATCACTTAAATGGAATTTGTATATCCTTAAGGCTTCAAGTAAAACTAAAAATATGGTTCAGCGGCATATTTCTAATAATGTCTATTTCTACAGCAATTTCACTTATCATTTAATAAGTTGCATGCATTTGAAAGCTAATATTTGTACTGTGTCTGATGGGCAATTTAAATATGTGCAGCCATTGCTGCAAGAATATTCACAACAGTTGTTCTTCTGCTCCACAGAATGACTATTTTTTCTTACGACTCTCTTGGTAAAGTTACCTAAAATATTTGTTCCTCCATCTGAAAATGAGAAAAATCAATTGCCCCCACAATGAACTGTGATCTTCACAAAGAAAGAAAGAAAAAAAACAAGCAGCACAGAAAAAGAAACATATTTTCTCAGCTTCCAAAACTTCAATATAAAATTAGGAGAATTATCATGCATCTTCACAGGGACATAAATAAGTAAGGCACCCGAACTCTTTGCGTGTGTTGCTGTAATAAAAGTCTTCCTAAATTTTTATCTTGTGGTGCACTTCACTTTTCTGACCGGGACAGCAGGTTGACCTTAGGGAGAGAGAGACAAGATACTCCAAAAATCAGGCTTGTAAAAGCTACTGACCTCAGGAATAAGAAGAAGAGACTGAAAATCTCAGCAGTCTGGGACCACATCCGCATTTTCTGAGCCATCACAATGCAGGTGTTTTCACCAAGCTGGTGTCAGGACTAGATACCTCAGTGCAGCCCCTCATCTGTCAGCTTCAGATGGTCTTTTTCAAGGCTGTCTAACAAAGATTTCAAAAAAAACAACTGTGTTTAAAACGTAAAAAATAAGAGCAGTCCGAGAGGGTTTAATTCTTTCCACTCTGAAACCAGTGAGACTACTGCAAGGCTCCCAGTTTACACCTGTGGATGTAGTCTCTATCCCAAAGTTCCAGGGTGTGATGCCCTGTTGCAATAGCTGGTCACCGATGCAAGATTTTTTCATTTTTAATAACGAAAGATACAAACTTTAACAAACTTACAGGAGTAATTCTGTGAATATTTAAGTCAGGAAACTACTGTGATTTTGTACATGGCAACAAGCTCTATTGTAAGTAAAGCTTTCACCTTCTACAAGTTTTCAGATATCAAACACCTTCACCTGTTCCTTCCAAAAGCATTTCTAGTCTACTAGATATGTGACACAGTAAAACCAATTTAAAAAGTCTGCAAATCCTGGCACCAGGGCCAGCATCCTTTAGATAATCAGCAAAACTTGGTCTGACCACTGATCATAATGATGTTGCTCTTATTTTCAATAGTGACTAAAATATTTGAATGAAGTTTCCTTAAGAGGTATTCTAAAACTCTTTTTTCCTAGCACAGGCAATCTTTTTTGTTCTATCAGTCATTGAAAAATAGTTTATGCTTTTCACTATGTTCCATTATTATATTTACTCTTTCCCCTTCCAGTTCCTAGAAGTCCTCCTTGATGTACAAAACTGTGTTTTGAAAATTAAGATCATGCTTCCTGCCAGAGACAGTAGATATGCCAGCTGGTAATAGCTGTTTTCTAATTTTTTCTTTTTGTGCTAGAAGGAAAAAAAGAAGTAAAAAAATTTGCTGACTTTAGGTCTTAGCTTATCAGATGAAGACTTGCTGGTGCATTAGAGGCCTATTCAAAACAGGGCTTTTCTTGCTACAGGAGCCCCTAACAATTGGTAATGAGGACAGATTCCGAATTGTTTGTGAGCAGCTGCTTAGTAGGTAAGAGCTTGTTTGGATTCAATTGAACAGTGTTTTTAGAAGCAGTTACTGACCTCTGACCCCTCCTACAGACTGGGTTGATGGGATTAGGGAAAGCTAGCGTTCAGCTTACACTTGGCTATAACAAGCTGGCAAGAGATAACATACTTTTTAATTATCAAGTTACACCTCTGCCAAAGTTTGTCTGTGAATTTACCAAATGGGTCAATGAACTATAAGAAATCAAGTTAGGCTATGGGATAATAGTTACATAAGAAAACAGTCTCGGTGGAGATATAATTAATACATTTATGTAGGGTTTTTTTCCTTTTCAAATATTTCACATTTTCAAATCTTGTTCTACATGGCTCTCATATGAGTTGCAGAGGCATATGTTGCATGTGATATTTATGCCAATGCAGTTTAAGGTAAAAAAAAAAGACTTGAATTATTTGTAAGAGTTGCCAAAAAGGTAGCCAAGGAAAAAAGAGCCAAACATGCAATACAGGAAATTTAAATTGAAACAACAAACTGAATAACATTAAAATTCAAATCTTAGCCACTCTGAGGCTGAAGCAATATAAAAATACTTCCTATTGGCAAGAAGCCAACTTGCCTAGCAGTCTACAACCATAAGAAAAGGAAACAATTGTAGTATTATTCATATGAAACAATCAAAGATAATTTCTGACATATTATTAAAAAAAAATTCAAAGGCTGTGGGGATTTTATGTCTTAATTCTAATTAATTAAAGCCAAGCCACAATTATAAGGCTTACTTATTTTGAATGATTCTTTATCTGTTTTTTCCACAGCTGAAGTAAGAAAAATTCTCCAGTTCAAGTTATTCAGGGTCCATAGCTTTCTTAGTTCTCTGCACTGTCAGTACATGTCATGTCTGTTATGGGAGCAGTCAGTTCTAGGAAATTCTTGGTACAATACTCGTAAAATTTATGCAGACTGATCCTTTCATGGACTACAGAATTTATTGATAAAATAAGTCATAGTGAGCAGCGCCACTTGGTGAGCAGTACAGATATGTTGAAAGCCATAGCATGGGTTGTAAGCTTGGGTGGATTTGTCAAGGATGCTTGAAGCACTAGCTGTGTTCTCCATTGATGAAGGGCATGGTAGACCCAGCAATCTTCTCAGAAACACTTGGGATTTCTTGTGCTAGTTCTCTCAAATCTCTTTTGTATTGGAGAATGAGTGTCTCAAGCTCAGGTTTCACTTCTAGTCACATCAAATTTTCTCTTTCAGTAGGACCAAGTCCCATCATCACTTTAAAACAGAGAGTATGTTTAGGAATGGAGAGCAGGTTTGGGCTGGGTGAGACACACCTTCACCCTGAAGTCTTTCCTTTATCATGGGAGTTACCACATACAACATTTTGTGAAGTGTCTCACTGGCCTCTCAGAAATGGCTATACATTTTCTTTCCTACACCCCTCTCAGAATCTTTCTTGCTAATCTCAGTGCTCTAATGGTCAAACACTCTTTAATTTTCATCCTAAAGCTATTAATAGCTAGTCTATAGCCATTAGTTCCTTTGCCAGTAATGCCTTTTAGTTTGAACAGTGTCTTCGTTTCCCTCCTGTTTACTTCCCTAATATATTTGTATGTGGCATTCACTTCTTGCCTCAAACTTTGTTTTGCTAGGGCAAATAATCCAAAATTTTAGCCTCTTTTGAAAATGTTATTTCTCTGTCTTCCTGATTTTACCTTAAGCCAGTTTTAGCCTATCCCTATTTAAAGTTTTCTTTTGTAATGTGAATGTCTAGAATTGTATGCAGTGCTTTGGAAAGCACCTCATAAATGTCTGCTGCTGTGTAAATAATTCTACCTATATATCTCAAGATTATATCTGCTAAGCTGCCTCCCTGCTGGTTTCCCAGATCCTCCTCCCATTGGCTATTTAAAAGAGGTCTCCCAGTTTATAAAAGCAATGCAGCTATTGAACTTAGTGCTATTGAATTTCATCCTATTTCTATTACTAGAGTCTTCAAGGTCATTTTGCTTTTCCTGTATAATAATCTAATAATGTATTGACAATGCAAGTGGAGGGCACAGAAAGAAAGTGTAGCAACAGAAGAGGTGTGTGTGTGTGCAGAGCCCAGCTTTAGTCTAGCTATAGCACAGCAAGGTTAGGTTTTCCAGGCTCCCTATGTAGCCAAAGGGAAGGAGAACAGCTTATCTAGGAGTCAAGTTGGAGCAAGAGTTTCATCACCTCCTATGAATTGTGCTCGGTGGAGTTAATCTGTGATTTGCCATAGGAATATCCCAGAGAAATTATTTCCACTGCAGTTAAGTCAGTCTTTGTGAATACCTAAAGTGTCTCTTTAATTACTGTCTTCACCAGTATGCTCATATTTTTTGTCTCTTAGTCATTTGGGAAATATTAAACAGGATAAATATAAACTTAAACTTCAGGTGGTTCTGAAGAGATTTTCTCTTGCCCCACACTTTGTCTGCAGCCTGGTGTTGGTAACTTTATAGGCAGTCCCTTCTGTGCCATACCAATCCTCTGCTGATCCCAGTTTCTTCAGCACTCTGTTTTTGCAGTGGTAGTGTTCACATTACCTGGTAAAAAAATCCAAAATAGGCATCAGAATGGAGTAGAGCATAATTTACCCATGCAAAAACAGTATTACAATGTCTTTGAAACACTCAGGTCTAATTTCACCAAAATTTTCACTGCTGAGATCAGGATGCAGATCCTACAGGTGCTAGGAGGACTAGTCTTAGTGCAAACACTGCATTTGTGTACTCCTGTTATGAGGACTGCCACCTGGTTCATAGGTTTATTGCAGCCAATTGTTATGGGAATTTGGGTTTCACTCAGCTATTCTTCCAAATTTGTGAGAGTGCAGGTTATCTGAGGAACCTCAATTTTAGTTTAATAAACAATTTGGGTATAATAGTCACTTTGCTTGCTGGTGACTCCTTTCCTATTTGCTTCCCAGTGTGTAATCCCACATTTAAAACCATGAATTTTATTGAAAACTGAAATAATATTTACATTTTTGAGCCAAATATAAACTGACTCAAATCAAATATGGAGCTTTCACGTGTACCTCATCTTCATTGCAGTCCTTCAACTTCCTGCCTTTTTCGCCATCTAAGCACATACCTAAAGAAAACTTTAACTATTAGCCTGATTTCCTTTATGAGGTCGTTATTCCGTTTGAGTTTTAGCAAGTCCCACTTTTGCCAAGTCTCACTTTAAACCTGCATTTCTTGACTTCGAAGTCATAGTTTTCTTTGGTGATCAGTCCTTTTTTCCATTCCTTGTAGACTCCTTACTTATGCTTAATGTCATTTTCAAGATGGTTATTCTTCCAGTTAGGTCTGGAAAGTTCTCATACATTTTTTTTTCTCCCTGCCTGGCATACAGATTCCAGATAGCTTTAGCACGATTGACATGGAGACATTCCAGGCTGCCTCTAAAATTTAATCCCCAAGTTCCTTAGTTCAGTTGGTCTCCCTAAATAGTTACCTTGGGCTGCATCCAAGCTCAGCAGCTTGCGCACCCGGCGTGCTGCCTGCAGTCCCAGTTGCTTGATCCCCAGACAGGGCACAGTGTCAGAGCGAGGTGCCTCTCCCTCCTGACTCATGGGCCCAGATTTCCTTCTCATCAAAATCAAAGTTCAGCAAGGGAAGGCAGCAGCCCTGTGCCAAGGTTTTGCCCTCATTCCCCTGGGAGAGGGCCAAGGCCTATTTCCACAGTCGGGAGCTCAGAAGTACTCCTGGCTGTCACTACTTTAGATGAACTGCTGTCTTTTAGAAATGAAGAACTTTAAGCAGTTTTAACTGCATTATTTTATTCAACTTATTTTTTGTTGTTGTTCTTTTTAAAACAACTTAAATGCTGCACACTGAAGGCCTTGCAAGTTAAGAACAATTCTTATTCAGATGGATGTATCAATACTATTTGAGCCAGTAGGACTTTTTTCCTCACAACAGGATAATTTTCTGTTATGCATATCTGTAAAATGTATCTTGCCAACCAAAGTGTAACAATCTTTTCTCATGTCCAGATTAGATTCTGGGATCAGTAACAGATTCCTATCAACTTTCCAGAATTCCCAGAATATATTTTAGCCTATTAACACAGGTGTTTTTATCCAAAACCAAGTATTGTTTCAATTCATTTTCTCTTGTTTCTTTACAGCTTATCAATATACCTTTCTGGAGAAACACTTTTACTTTGATGTTATTTTTTGTCAGCATATTAAGTCTACCACTACAATCACCATTACTGAAATTCCATTCAGTGCTTCAAAAATACACATTCCTCCTTGTTGTTCCCTAGGATTCCCCATTAGAGTAAGAGCCTCTTACCAACTGCACCTGGTTCTACATCTAAATTGTACTCTGCATGGCATTTCTACCAACTGTATCCAGCTGCTCATATTGATATTAACCTTTCCCATGACTGTAGGGGTTAAGACCTACATTGTCCTGTAGGTATCATGAAGAAAATAGTGCTCTTGGACCTTGTGAATGGGATCCACAGTGTGAGTTCCTTTACAGTTGTAAAAGTATTGACAGTGTGAAGACACATCTATTTCAATATACTTAATCTCCATCTTTTAAGACCAGCAAGCCCCAATGAAGAATTAAATTTTGCATCAGATTGACATATATATTTCTTCTCAAATACACAATGTTATATCTTCAAATTGCAGTTTGGATGTCTACATCTCTCTGTGTAACTGGGTATGAAGAAGTGTGAAATATTAGCTAAGAGGAGTCTGTATGACCACCTTTTTTCAATGCATTCACACACTGTGTGTATCACAAAGAGAGTACAGGAGAAATGAGATTGACAAACAACACAAAACACTGGATAAGAAGCCATCCTGGCTCCAAGCCAAGTACATCCATATCTTTTTTCTCCACATGCACTACTGCTTTACAGTAGATTTGCACTACCAGACCCAGGCTTTAGGTTCATGACATTAGTTTTACCAGTGAACTTCAGACATTTAAATTTAACATCCACAGAGAAGTCTGGCTGTTAGCCAGAACACAAAGTCTGCTAATATGGTGAAAAAGTTTGTTACTGGAGGCCAGATTGGATGGGGCTTCGAGGTGCTTGGTCTGATGGAAGGTATCCCTGCCCATGGCAGGGTGGTTGGAACTAGATGATCTCTAAAGTCTCATCCAAATCTATGGTTTCATGGAAAGTTAACAAGTCAAATTTTATTAATGTCTATAATACTGAAATAACTGAGGATTTCTGTAGCAGAACAGTTTCTGTGACTCTAGGTTTGCTTTATGCAGTTTTTTATAAAGTCAAATGCTTCTGTCAATTCTATTTCTCTGTATTGATATGCATACAAATCCAAACACACACATAAATGTATAGACATGTTAGGGGAAACTTTAGTGACATCATCCCCACACATTCCTGGGTTAGTGATGACATGCGCTTTCAAAAGACACATCAGTGGTTTTAATTCAGTTAAACTGTAGAAAGGAATTAATTCTGGTGCATCTTTTTAGCTTTACATACATAAGAATATGTGAGTGAGACAGAGGGAAAGAGACTGCTGAAAGCATAGTGTGAAAGTGGTCCAGCATTAATGTTCCAGATTAAAATAGCCAAGAACAGTCCTGTGATTGTTAATTAAATGGATATGTAATTTCCCCAAATACTTGATAATAAATTAATTGCTAAAGAAAATTTCTACAGGAAATAAGTAGCAGCATATTAGAATTATCTTTAGTTTGTTTTGATCTCTTTCAAGAAAAATTAAGTATATCTACAGTTTTAGATATTATAGGAACCTTTCAATTTATTTTTTTTTTTACTTTTTCCCCTGTTAAGCCATATGGATTTGATAGTCATATTCATAGAAACATAACTTCTATCCATAAAAGGTAGGCAAGAATTATACAATAACTCTTAGTTTATGTTATTACATAGCGACACATTTTGGAAATTTGCGGGCCTATTAATATAGAAACACATTTTATTAGATGCATAGTTTATTTGCAAAAAAAAAAAAGGATCTGGTAGTACTAAACTTATTCATTAAATCCAGTCATTACTTTGTCTTAATTATTTTTAACCTTTTATAAATCAAGATTTTTTTCACACTGAAATGTATATGAATGAAAAATCCTACCACAGATTAAAAACACTAAAATTAATTTAAATAATTTATTTGGTTATCTAACACTATCCCAAAAGGTTTTTCTATAAATTTCAATTAATTAAAACTTTATATATTTTTCTCTTTCAGTTATTCTTTTCTTCTATAATTGGAGAAAATTGCTAGCTTTGTGAAGTTTTTCATTTATGCCAACAAATAGAAAATTTCTCATTATTTGCAATATTGTATATACAGCTGAATAAAAAAATGGCTAAAGACTGTGTAGAAATATTCTAGAGATTTTGTGACAGTGCAGAATGTGGATTCTAGTTATTTTACATGTCTGTGGGAGTCAGAGTGGTCCCACTCCACCAGAGCACGTTAGAATGTGCTTCACTTAAAGAACTAAAATACCACAATGGACCTGTTTAGTTGCCTAAAATTAAGCATATTATTTTTCTCCCCAAAACCAGGTTAACTTGTGCATAATAGTATCTTCTGTACTTGTTTACAATTTTTAAGTCTGTAACTGAAAATTTTTAACTGTATGTGGTTTAAAGTCTCTATAAGATGAAATAGGCATACAATAGCTACTTCTAGAAAAATTATATAAACTTAGGAGGTGCCAAGTTATATTTTCTTGTATTGGTGGTATAGGGTTAGCATATTGTCATCCAATACAACACATCATAAAGAGTTTGAGCTAGTTACATGATTTTTTTTTTGTATATGCATTACCCGTGAGGTTTGTTCTTTAGACTATTCACAGGACTTTCTAGAGGAAGTTTAAATATCCTCATATAGAGGCCAGATTTTCACAGGTAGCATCTACTGAAAGTTGTTTACTTTTTTGTAGTATTTTACATCTGCTACTAATGCAATAAACAGGGAGGCTGAAAACCAAAAGAATATTATTAATAATGATAGGAACCTTTTAGCCAACCTCCCTATGTGGTGACAGATAATGTTTATCATATTTTAATTGTTGCTTTAAACTTCCCCAGTCAGAATGAATCACTGTTATAGGAGAAGAGGAACCACATAATAGACAACGTGATTTGTCTCATAGTAAGTTCTCCTAATCAAAAAGTTTTGGGAAAAAAAAAAAAAAAGAACAGATAAGGGCATGTCTATTTTCAAAAAAACTGCACTGTTTTATTTAGGTATTCTTGAGAATATTTTGCAATTTATATAATGTACAGTGAGCTGCACAGTAATAACAGGGTTTAAGCCAGAAATCTTTTAAAAATAAAACTAAAAATCAGTTAATGATGATTTTGATTAGCTTTATTTCTTACTTGGATTCCATCTCCCTTATTTGGATTCTTCCCCCATGGCAAAGTTGTTGCACAAAATCAAAACACTGCTGCAACCACTGCTCTGCCACAACAAAACTGTTCTTTTCTTTTTGAGTTCTTTATGTGTTTCCAACTTTTGGTTTGACCTAGTAGTATGAATTAGCACAATGAAAAATGACAGGAAAAAGATCTGACAATTTGTGGTTGGGCTTTTTTAGCTGAACCAAAAGGCTGCCATTTGCAATAATACATGCTTAAAAATTCTTACAGATCTTAGACAGAATCTCTTGTACTTTACCCAAAACATTTTTAGTAGATGCTTAAAAAGTGATACAGATACACTTCAAAACAAAATTTCATTTTTCTACACCACATTTTTAACGATGTTGCTATGTACAGTTTTAAAATTAAATACTTATTGTCCTTAATGTTTTTCAGCCTCCTTTCCTAAAGCATGTTACAAATTTCACTGTCTTTATGAATATTTCTGGTCAATTTGAGCTGACATATGTGAGTGAAGCAAAAATTTTTTTCTTCCAGCTATGTTTCTCCTGCAACAACAGACATATGAGTTTTGATAAACAAGAACAAATTCCTCAATTTCCAAACTTGAGACGAACTTGAAAAACACATTTTACTGTTCTTTGATGTCTGAGCATTTTCTTATTTTTCACTTTCTTTGTGTTCCTTCACTTCCTCATTTTGATTGAGACCAGAAACTTTTATCAATGCGCTCTGAGTGGGTTGGTTTTTTACAGTATCACAGCACGGTTGAGTCCCTGGGGGTTGTCTAGTCCACCCCTCCTGCTAAAGCAGGTTCACCTAGAGCAGGTTGTACAGGATTCATGTCTAACAGGTTTACAATATCTGCTCTGAAGGAAACACCACAACCTCTCTGGTCAATCTGAGGGTGCTTGGTCACTCTCAATGTAAAGAAGTTTGCCCTCATATTCCTACTGAACTTCCCGTTTTTCAGTTTGTGCCCACTGCCCTTTGACCTCTCACTGGGCTCCATGAAAAGAGTCTGGCCTGACCCCTTGACACCTGCTCTTAAGTCATTCGTTTGCACCCCCTCTCAGTCTCTTGATGAGCCTGGACAGGCCCAGCTCTCTCAGCCTTTCCTCATAAGAGAGATGCTCCAGTCCCTTAATCACCTTTGTGGCCTTCCATTGCACCCACTCCAAGTGCTCCACGTCTCTCTTGTCCTGAGGAGCCCAGAACTGGACACAGCACTCCAGATGTGCCTCACCAGGGCTGAGTGGAAGGACAGGATCCCCTCCTGTGACCTGCTGGCAAAGCTCTTCCCAATGCTCCACAGGATTCCTTTGGCCTTCCTGTCCACAAGGACACTCTGCTGGCTCATGGGCAGCTTCTTGTCCAGCAGGAGCCCCAGGTCCTTCTCTGCGGAGCTGCTTCCCAGCAGATCAGCCCCCAGCCTGTACAGGTTCATGGGGTTGTTCCTCTCCAGGCACAGGACCCTTCACTGGCTTTTGTCCATCTTCATTAGGCTCTTCTCTGCCCAATTCCCCAGCCTGTCCAGATCTGGCTGAATGGCAGCACAGTCTTCTGGTGTATCTGGTGTTACCAGTGTTTTAGTTCAGATCAGGAAAGTAGTTTTGAAATACATCTCTCAGTAGTCCCTACTATGGCT
This sequence comes from Picathartes gymnocephalus, assembly GCA_013390045.1. Taxonomy (NCBI): domain Eukaryota; kingdom Metazoa; phylum Chordata; class Aves; order Passeriformes; family Picathartidae; genus Picathartes; species Picathartes gymnocephalus. The sequence continues at coordinate 58,718 of WEKY01015644.1, forward strand.
CACAGCATGCAGATGTTTCTGAGTGCCAAGCTGAATTCATTTTCCAAGAAATTATACTGGAAAATTTGCTCCAGAGGCACCCCCGCTGCACTCCAGCTACAAATGGGCATGCAGGCTATGGCATCAGAGTAGAGTTAGTCTAATAGCAAATAAAAAGCTCGTAAAATGTGGATAGTAGGTAAAATAGCCCACACATTTCTGTTTAGATTCTGCTCCTCTTGGTCCATTCTGCTTGCTAAGGCAGACATAGCTTCCATGTGATACCAATTGCATCAAAGAGATGATAAAATATAATGGAACAAATTTTAGTCATATTGTGATCAACAGCTAAGTACCTATTCATGTCAGTTAATTCCCTATTGAAAAGCTCTCCTCACCACATATGCCACTAATTTTGCAGAAAGAAGAGATGTGGATAAAAGTGACCTTTGCAGTCAAATTCAGTAGGAACTTGGGAATTTGGGAATTTTTATGCTGTTCACATTGAATAAACTTTAAATACACATTACTATGCTTCTCAGTGCTAGTGTATTGTCCATAGTCCTCTTCCAAAATAGGACACATGATTATGTACAATAACAGCTCAAAAATGATTTTCTTAATAAAGCTAATGTAGGTGTTGGGGGTTAGGTTTTCTTTTTTTCTTTCCTTTTGTATAGAATTTTTTCCCAATTGAGTTGTTAAGGACTGGATACTTAAGAAAAACAAAGAACTTTGGCCAAGCCCTGGAGGAGAGGGGCTGATAAAAGCCAGGGGTGGGGACAGCATAAGTACTGGATACTTAAGGAAAAACAAAAGACTGTGGCCAAGCCCCAGAGGAGAGGGGCGGATAAAAGGCAGCACCAGGAGAGCTGAAGCTGGGCTTCGGAGGGGAACAGGAGAAGCTGCTCTGCCTTTTTGGGGGAGAGAAGAGTCTCTGCTGCTGCTGCTGCTGGACCCTTTTCACGTGGAGCTGTTTCTTCTGCCGAGCTGGGCTGCTGCCCCTGCCCTGCCCCCCGCGGCTCCATCGGCACTGCTCTGGGTTTCACTGCGCTGCAGCCCCCGCTCACCCTGCCTACCGAGACATTCTACTGTCCCAGTTTGCTGTTTTCCGAGAGTCCTGCTGGGGCGCCAGGATCGACAGCGTTCCTGAAGCAAAGCCGGCCTGTCCTCCACCCCTTCCCCTCCCGGCCGTGCCCCGTGTCTGCTGCAGCTCGCGCCACAGCGCCCCCTGCAGCCGCGGGGGAATCATCGCACCTGCCCTGCCCACCCAGCGCCACCAGCGCCCCCTGCCAGCTGTGACCGTCACTGCACCCAAGGGGACAGCGCCTGCAGGCCCAGAGAGGGCTGGGACCAGGTTCTTGTTTCTGTTTTGTTGTTAATACCATAAGTATTAAGTGTTGGGGTTTTTTTGTTCACTTTGTTATAAATACTAGTAAAGAACTGTTATTCCTATTCCTATGTCCTCGCCTGAAAGCCCCTTAATTTCAAAATTACAATAATTCGGAGGGAAGGGGTTCACATTCTCCATTCCAAGGGAGGCTCCTGCCTTCCTCAGCACATACTTGTCCTTCAAACCAGGACAGTAGGTCAAGTAATTTTTGATACTGGTTAAACATTTGCCTTAGGGTGATGATGCACTGACCCCTGTTTATGAAGTTCTTATGCACAAAGATTTGGGAGTACAAGATACAGATTTTTTAAAATCCACACTTGTTCTTACATATGTAATCCTACATAATTAAACATTGCCCAATTGCTATTTGTCCCATAGAAGGTAGTTCAAGGCTTTGCATTTGATGCTCATGTGAGCAGAAATAGGCAGCGAATTAAATATATATTTCTTAGCTATGAAAAGTGTCTTGGCAAGGAAGAAAATAGCTTTTTCAGATTCGGTAACAAAATGGATCTTGAAATATCTGTTTATAGATTTAATAGATCCCTTAGTTCAAACCATGCCTGTAATATCAATTCTACTTAGAGTTGCCAACTGATTCAGTCCTTAACCTTCTAGGAGCAAAATTTTTTAGACTTCATTTTACTCCATGTAGCTAATTCAGTGTTTTTGAAGCATTCTCTTGGTACTTAAAATCTTTAATTTTTAAAGTATAACAAAATATCTTTCAGTTCAGCAGAGATCTCTTCCCTCTTCATATCTAGTCCCATCCCTGTAATTTAGAACCAAAAATACGTTTCACTGCAGGTAATTTTTGCTGTTGTCCATCCTGCTGAGCTAATACAGCTAAGACAGAGTGAGCTGAGTCCTACTTGTTCTTATGTAGAAATCACAGAATTAATTCCTGTTAGAGGTCCAACCTGTTATACCTGTGTAAACCTACAAAGGGTAATGGGGTTTCAGAAGTGTCAGTAAAGGCATAATAGGTTTAATCAAGCATAACAGAAAGTAAATTGCTCTGCAAAATCCTCATTACTATAGAAAAAGTGCATTCATCTGTCTCAACTGTTAAGCCATAAGCTGTCAGGGCAAAGGCAGTTCCTCCAACAATAATTCTCTCATTTCAAGTGAAACCTCTAGGTGACATAGTACAAACGAGTAATGATTGTATGATAATAACCTGAACTGACTATTAGACAGAGTATTAGTTTGCCCAACACAGCTGTTTAGCTACGAACGCCCTACAGGTATTCTAGAAATTGCACTGAAAGACAATCAGTAAGGACAGCAACTGTATTGCTTTTAGTTACATTTCCAAGAAATGTTGAATTATGCAGGCAGGTTCTTATTCAAGTATGCAGAGTTAATAGTAAGTACTTTTTTACCCCAACAACATAACACTTAGTATTACAAAAATAACTTCTCAACTCATATTCAAACATTTAAAAAAAATCTATTAAAATATTGTTGTTGGGTCACCAATGTATCAGGCCATGTTTAGGAGAGTTTAAATTAAGATTGGCTTAAATAAACTAAATCTCTCTGTTCATCATTTTCCTTGAATAGTATAAATAGAGGATGAACAGTATATTTGGAGAGATGAGCCATATTAGACAGTGATATATTATGACATATCATGACAATGCAACAGAATCTGAAGTATAATCTGAGAGCAGATTCTTGTTTATAGACAAACCATATGTTGCATTTTGTTGAGACTATCAGCAATTATGTGAGAACTTGGCCTCCTGGCATCCATGTTGCACTGAAAACTTATTTCTGTACAGATTGGTAAGGTTCAAGGTCTGGTGGACCACTGCAGTCATCTCTTCCAATAACCACAATGCAGGCAACAAGGACTGCCCTCATTTGGCCTATTTATGCCTTCCAGTTGTTGGGCTCCTTGGCCTTTCCTTTCTCAACATTATTGAAGTTTTTCTCCCCACAATGATGTTTCTGGACTAAACAATTCACATCTAATGCTTCTTTTATCTTAACTACATTTCTTTGATAAAATTGTGTGTATTGAACTCTAAGTCTGCTCTGCTGTCATGAGACCCCACCTGGAGTGCTGCATCCAGCTCTGGGGTCCCCAAGTGAGAAGGACACGGACCTGTAGAATTGAGTCCAGAGGAGAGCCATGAAAACCATCCAATGGCTGGAACATCTCTCTTAAGAAGACAGGGTGAGAGAGCTGAGTCTGTTCAGCCTGGAGAAAAGAAGGTTTCTGAATGATCTAATTGTAGCCTTCTGGTACCTGAAGGGAGCCTCCAAGAAAGATAGAGAGACTTTTTACAAGAGCATGGAGTGAATGGACAAGGGGCAATGGCCTCAAACTGAAACAGGGCAGGTTTAAATTAGATATTAGGAAGAAATCCTTTATGGTGAGTCACTGGAACAGGTTGTTCAGAGAAGCTGTGAATGCGCCATTCTTTGGAAGTGTTAAAGGTCAGGTTGATGGGACTTTGAGGAACCTGGTCTAGTGGAAATGTGTCCCTGCCCATGGTAGAGGAGTTGAAATTAGATGATCTTTAAAATCCTTTCAAGTGAAGGGATTTTATGATTCTATGATTGCATTAAGATGATTCTATTATTGCATTAAGATAGTGTTGATGCCATGGTGGTCTCACTATAAAACAGAAGAAATGTTCATACAGGAAAGCAGTATCCAGTATTGGACCAACTTATATGGTATGAATTAGCAGGTGAATTTTCAATCTTTTCTATTCTAATGAAATTTCCTCAAATCTTTCCCATTTCGCAAATTACTGACAGGATTTTCCACAGCTGTGGCTCCAGTGCTGAGTAATTCCAATGGATACTTCCCAGTTATCCAAGGGACAGTACTAATATTTTTGGTCAGTATGTTACTTTAAGAGAGCATGTTCATCTGGTTGTCCTTCATGATTCCCAAGTTCTTTCTAAGTTATTTTTATATAAGTGGGTTTCACCTAACTAGCTAAACAATTACTGGTGTCCTTTTTTGTGTTCTCCTTTGCACTCTTCTTTGCTGTCCTTATTTTGATGATATTTGCAGACTTCATTAGTAATGATTTTAAAGTTGTTGCACAGACGGTGTTGATGAATTTTTTACGCAGTGTAAATCTCCCAGATATAACATAATTGCTTAATGATAATTCTTTATGTAAGATTACAATTTAACACTGATCAATAGCTTGTTTCCAATCTATATGGCATGCCAACTCAGTTGTATATAATCCTGAATTTATATGCAAATAAAATATCATGCAGTACCAATCCTGGGCCTAAGTCTATTCTATCAGCCTTTTTGCCTCTACACACCACACTTCTCATCTAATTTGAAAAAGTAATCAAGTGAGTTTGAGCGCATCTGCTTCCCATCTTTACTGGAGTTGGTTGCATTTCCTTGCATTAATTCTTTATGAATCAATCCCCATAGCAAATTTTCCATTATTTTGTCGAAGATCAGTTCTGGATTGACAGACCTGTAATCACTTGGATCTGCTCATTTCTGCTTTTTGAAATATTCACGCAGCACTGGCTTTATCCAGGCACCTGTATCTCTGTCTCAAAAGTTGTTTTAAGACAGTTTTAATGGTCTAGAGAGTGCTGGGTCAACTCTTTCAGAACTCCTGAATGCAAGGTGTGCACATTTATTGTTAATATGCAGATAAAGCCAAGAACTACTGCAGTGCTGGGCTGGACTAGCATTTGCCTATTAACCACGTTATCTGCTAAAATTTTTAGTCAAACCACCAGAAGAGTATTTTGCCTACCAGCTCCCAGCGTGAAGACTTTCTTTCTGTGCCTCTGGCTGCCAGGCCCATGGAGCTTCTGAAAGGTGTTTAAGGGGATCCTTTCCCTGGAAAGCCCTTTCAGTATATATCAGCACAGCAGCTAGATAGTGATGGATACTGATGTGCTTATTGAGGTCTGTTTACTTTTTTAAGTTCAATATCATCATCTTTAGGTTTTGGGGTGGGTTTTTTTGTTCATTTGTTTGGTTTGGTTTTGTTGTTGGTTTTGTTTTTTTTGTTTTGTTTTGTTTTGTGTTGTTTCAGGTTTTGTTTTGTTTTGTGTTGTTTCAGGCTTTTTTTGTTTTGTTTTGTGTTGGGTTTTTTTGGTTTTGTTTTGTTTTTGTTTTTTTTAAGAAGAAAAACAAAGAAATATGAACTTTAAAGCCTATATGAAGGACCAAAATGTGAATTTTCCAGGCAACTTCTCTTTGCATATCTTCCAGCAGTTTTACAAGGTGATTCAGGAAAATATGAATTTAACTGAATTCAAAGTAGGATTCCTGCCAAAATAAATAGGTGATCCTGCAGGATCTCTGCAGCCAGAGAGGCAGCTCAAGCAAAGGAGTCTACTCTGCAGAAATCTCTCTCCACAGATCTGTGAATGTCTTGCCCTGCAGATGGGAGTCATGCAAGAAATCCTAGAATCCTAGAATATCCTGAGCTGTAAGGGACCCACAAGGATCATAGAATTATAGAACATTCAGAGTTGGAAGGGACTCACAAGGATCATCAGATTCCAACTCCTGCTCCTGCACAGCACCATCCCCAAGAGTCACACCCTGTGCCTGAGAGTGTTGTCCAAACATTTATTGAGCTCTGCCAGGCTTGGTGCTGTGCCCACTTCCCTGGGGACCCTGTACCAGTGCCCAGCCACCCTCTGGGGGAAGAACCTTTTTTTACTATCCAACCTAAACCTCCCTGCCTCAACTTCAGGCCATTCTCTCAGGTCCTGTCACTGGTCACCCACAGAAGAGATCAGGGTTTGCCCCTCCTCTTCCTCATATGAGGAAGCTGTAACTGCAGTGAGGTCTCCCCTCAGTTTCCTCCAGGCTGAACAGAACAAGCGCCCTCAGTCACTCCTCACACAGCTTCCCCTCAAGGCCCTTCACCATCTTTGTTGCCCTCCTTCGGATACTCTCTAACAGCTTTAAATCTTTCTCACATTGTGGCACCCAGAAGTGCCCCCAGCACTGGAGGTGAGGCTGCCCCAGTGCAGAGCAGAGCAGGACAATCCCCTCCTTTGCATGGATGGCGATGCTGGGCCTGATGCCCCCAGGACAGGGTTGGCCCTCCTGGCTGCCAGAGCACTGCTGACTCAGATTCAACTTGCCACTGACCAGGACCCCATGATGAAAGTGAATTAGAGGGACACTACACAGAATGAAGTGTTGAGCATCAGTGGCTGTCACTTGCTTGGCTTTAAGAAAGCATTAGTAACTTATGAAGACTTCCCACACTCTGTTGTGCTGAGAGGTACAAAGTATCTCCAACAGCAAGACAAGGAGGAGATGACAAATTGCTAGATTTTTCACTTATCTTTCAGATCTTGTTATTCAGAACTTAACAATCACAAAATCATCTTTGTAACAGAGACTGACCCTGCAGTGTCCTTTAATTCATCTTTTGTTTCCAGACCTACTCAGAAAACTGCAGAAAATATATTTCCTCACAGACAACCTCTTTATGTAGAGAAAGGTAATAGTCAAAATTTTATGTTTAAAGTATGCTGATAATTCCAATCTTTCCTTTTCCAACAGAGAAAAAAAGAAACCCTATTTCCCCAAGGGAAATTTTTCCAACCTGTCAGGACAGCATTATGAACATTTTTTTTCATCCAAGAATTCCACTGTGTTTTGTAGACATTAATACCCTCTATTTCAGAAAACCCTATATCACATAGGGACTGTATATCTGTATATATGTGCTGTTTTCAGATGTGAAAGCTGAGACACTTCTATTGCTTCATCATTTTCTGCTGTTTACAAAGAATTTGTAACTCAGTTGACTGAGTTGCCTCTTCTTCCAAGGCTGTTATTCAATCACTATGTGGTAACAGTCCTCCAAAGTCTATGAGCAGTGTATCTTACCTCAAAATTATTTAATTTGCATCCACATCTGAGCAAGAGTTTTCTAGCAGCCTTTCAGGTATGGCATGTCAGATGCATTTTACTTTCCAAAGATTCATTTGCAGAAGCTCTGGAGAAGGGGAGATAACATCTGACTGTCAGCGGGGCACATCATGGATACCAGTCTCAACATGTGGATTATGCCAGTTTGCAAGGTCAGAAGATGCTCCCCATATTGCAGAAGACAGGATGGTTTAATGGTGGGCAACAGTCCCTCAGCCCTTTTTGCAAGTGTCTGAAAAACACAATACTGCCCACTGAAAGGGAAGATAGTGCAACGAAGCTGTGCTGCTACATGCTGTCCTAAAGCTGTCTGGGTATAAGTTGTCAGCCCTGATGAAGGCATCCTTCCCTTACTTAAAACTCTTAATCAGTAATGCTTTCTAAAATTGTAGTGATTTTTTCAATTTTGAAGAATTTTTCCCAAGTCTCAGGCGAGTTGTATCTTTTTTGTTTTGCTTTGTCAATATGGTCTGCTAAGTGAATAACTGCAAATTCCCATGCTAAAGGAAAACCAGCTGTTACATAAAATTCTTAAGTTTCTAAGCAAAGGAGAAAACATTTGATACTGTGGGGGTTTTTTTGTTTTTGTTTTTTTGTTTGTTTTTGTTTGTTTTTGTTGTTGGTGGTGGTGGGGTTTTTTTTAGTGTTGTTGTTGTTGTTGTTGTTGCTGTTGTTGTTGTTGTTTTTCTTTTCAAGGGAAAAAATGCAGTGCAAAATCAATAGCCATCCTGTACATTCAGGCAAAGTCGTAATGAGTAATTGTGTCGCCATACATTTTGTTGTGGTAAATTTTGCTACATGATTTTCTCCAAGTTTAGGGCAAAGCTGTCTTTCGTTCCAGTTTGGTTTGGTCTACTTATGAAAGTGAATGATGTAATGAGTTAAACATTTTCCTTCCCAATTAAACAACCTGGAAGACAAATTTCCAAAGAATGTTTGAAAAAGTAATTATCATCTTTAAAATCAGGGCACCTTGACAGCCGTACTTCTTAACAAAGCCACTTTAACTTTCAGAGTCTGCAAAATTCTCATGTACCCTAAGAGGAAAGGAAAGAGAAGGGAACTTAAAATAAAAAAACTTTCTGAGCTCTTTGTTCTTAAGTTCTACCAAATACTCTCTGTGTGTCTCCGAGAAATAGGACGACTACCTCTCTGCCCAAATCAGATACAGACACTTAAAACTGGTAAAGGAATATATCCTTTTTAATTAATGTGTGAGTCACTGGGTTTGTTGAAAATTAAAAATGGGTTCAGTTCTTCCTTCTTGTGCACCATGTAGTGCTTCTAGCTTTATTCTCATTGTAAATTCTTGACTGCCTAGGCTTTTGTTTTCAACCTCTCAGTTGAAAAAATTTATTCCAGATTTAAGCTCAGCCAATTTTGGGTTCCAAATTTTGGGACCTTGATCAAATCCTTGTTGCAAAATTTCAGAAAACAATGATTTGGATCAAAAACATTCTGTGGAGCCAAAATGACAAAAGACATCAGGATTTTTGCAAAAACAAAAGAAAACATTTAATACAAGGTTCAGAAAAAAACCAAAACCCCACAGTTTCAAGGTCTCAGAATCAAGTTGGAGGTTCTAGAATTGTCAGAGAAAGGAAGATAAACTGTGGAGAAAATCTTACTCGTCCTCTCTGGCTCTCTAGATCTCTGCTCTTTAGATGTTTTCTTCCCATTATAATGGTGTCACTGCTGAGGATGATCTGATAATGCTGAGGATGGTGTGATAATGGTCTGATAATCCCATATAAATAGTTCCTCAGACTTAGGAAACTTCCACTGAAGCCAAGAGAAATTCCACATTAAGGTTGTGAAATGTTCTAGGAATCAGCTGAAAAAGGTAGGAGAATGAGGCCAGGTAGTTTCCACCCAAATACATAATATCTACTGGAAACACATATCTGGAGAGTTCCCCCCACTGTTTGATTAGGGGCTGTGTAATTCTTAGCCTGATGGATTCCTAAGTGTATGTGAAGAACACAAGGCTTTTTGCTTGATAAATACAGTACATAGCTCTGTGCAGAAAAGTAAGGTCTGTTCTATGACTTGGAATGTCTTAAGATGGGAAACCTCCTCCAAAGCCCTTTCTGCTGCAGATTGTTCCAAAAAATCTTCTACTCTGTACATGGGTTGTAGCTGAAAAAGGCAGTTTATCTTTAGGAAACACATTCTACACAGATCTTCTTTCTGTTTGGCATTGATATTTAGCTGTGAGCTGGGCAAATGCTGCATCTGCAGGCTTTTACAGCTTGATCTTGAGACTGCTGGTGCCTGTGGTTCAGTCACCTTCCCTGGAAGTATTTCAAATACAAGCACATATGGCACTTGGGGACATAGTTTGGTGGTGGACTTGGCAGTGTTATGTTAATGGTGGACTCGATGAGCTCAGATGTCCTTTCCAATCCAAATGATTCTATGGCTCTGTGACTGGGAGCAGCAGAGATGAAGGGGCTGGAAGGAAAGTCCCTGAGGCTGTCCCTGCTCAGTTATTCTCTGACAGGTCTGGTGCCATTACTCATGGTCCCCTACGTGGCCACAGCCTCCTGTGGGAAGACTAGCCATGTCTTGTGCAAATGACATGAAGAAAGGTAGAATTCTACAGAGGAGCATGTGCATGTGTGGGTGAACAGTCAGATTAGGTAAATTTTGTAAGAATTGTAAAACAAAAGTAGAAATTTTGAGGTAATCTGTTTAAAGATTAATTTGAGTTAGGTCCAAGGACTATTGGAATCTAAAAAATTACTCCCAAGGGTTGCAGGTCCTGCCTACAGAATATCTATTCCTTACTGAAAATGCTCTGTGTGATTGCTTTCCCTTTCTGTATTTAAAAGAGTATTTATTAAAATAGAATTTATTTTTCAGAGGCTTTTTGGCTCACTATCTTACAAATATCCATTTATTTGGGTGAGTTTATTTTTGTTAATGCCTCTAAGGACTTTCAAAATTCCAGCCGGACTTAATTTCAGTCATCTGCTTCAAACTACAAAACAACTCACATAGAGCTGTCAATATTGCACATCCAAAATCCGTCACTTCATGAAATCTACAGATGTGTAGTAAAATTGGGGGAGAGTTTGTTAGTGACCAGCACACAGCAACCAAGCTACAACCCAGTATTTATCATGTGAGACCAGAAGACAGCATATAAGCAGACAATGGTGCATTTTTCTTTCTGCTTTCTCTTATTTTCTCTTTTCCATTTGTAATATCACTTAAAAAGCAATAAGTATGCTTATTACTTTTGTAAGATTGCTATGAATTATTTAGCTAAGAAATAATTGAAGGAGGCACAGTAGGGAAAATTACCCACAAAGCCAGCAAAACTGCAAGTCAACCTGCCATCATTGGGCACACAATCATCATTAATTTTAATGAGATGCGGGAGTTTGCAGTTCAGCAGGAGGAGGAGAATGCAGGCACTTCTCAAAAACCTGCCTGGCATGGTAGGCTAGAGGAATTTTACTAGCACTCCAGATCGATAGTGGAGACAGCAGTCAATATTAGTAGACCTCACAATCAACATTAATTGAAATCTCTCAAACTTCAGTTTGCATAACAAAGCAGCTAGTGCCTTAATGAAGAATGCAATATCTTGCAATTCCAACCTTCTGCAACTTCCTCATGGACTAAGATGGCTGAAAAAGAGGCTGCACCCTCTGCTGTAAACCCCTCTCTGTACCTCCAATGCCTCACCGTGCCCCACACCCCTGTATGCATGCTTCTCATATGTCAGTGTTATGTAGACAATTAAATAATACTTAGAAATTAATTATCTGAATTCAAACAAAGTGAGTTAAGAAACTTTAAAGTGCAGCAACAGAAAAAAATAAATTAAACTGCCAAAGAACCTCATTTTAGTTAAAACTGAAAGTATGGGTATCAGAAAAAAATGCGTAAGTAAAACGGCAATTTTCAAATTTGAGGTAGAAAAGTTGGAGATAAAAAAGAGATTTTGAACTGGAGCAGCTCATGTTAAAACAAATTTCCTGGTTTGGGTCTTATTTTCTCTCTCTCTCTCTCATGAAGAGTCATTTGGAAAAGATCAGGGAGGCTAAGACATAATAAGAATCATTTGCTGGTTTTCAGCCTAAATGTGAAGATGATTGAAGCTTGCAAGCGTTCTGTCCAGCCATATGTTAGTGTCCGTGTAAAAGAATCTGATGAAGATGATGAGATAACAATTTTCTGGCTGTAATGAGTAAGGGGACTGGGAAATTGCTGGTAAAATTGTGGGATTAAGGCCCATTTATGCCAGAAAATTGCAAAGAACTCTCAGAGCAAATGCAGGAAGGTAGTGGCTGGCGTATTTATTGATTCCACAAATCAGTCTTTTTTAAAAAGCCTGGCAAAAAAGCTTCCAGGTCTTGCAATGCAAATCCATACTCACAATAAATACATTAAAAGTTAGTTATTTTCACCACAACCCTTTCATTCTCCCCATTCTGCCAATGAAGAACATTAATCAGTAAAAATTCTCAGGAATGTCTCCTTTGTATTCTTGTTTACTTAACTACTTTCTGCTGTTATTTCATGTGGGAGAAGAAAGTATAATGTCCCTTCCAAGTCTCTACTATCTCTCATGAGATATTATATTTGATAGTTATAATAACATACAATAGTTCTCATGGCACTTGTTTGAAAGCCTGAAGACAAATATCTGATTACAGAATCTAAGATAAAAGTCCAAATCCAAAAGGCTGCAGTTTTCCTTTTTAAAATTTTGTATCTTTCTTCTTGAATTCATGTATTCAAGCCTTCCACAACTTTTCACTTTCTATTTCAGTCTTTCTTTTTTTTCTCTTTCATCCCCTCTTTATGCTTCCCCTTGTCATTCTGTAAGAAGAGGTGTAGCACTGGTCCTGGTTCACATCGCCTTTGATCTCTCACTTGTCTCTCCTATAGGTTCCTCTGCAGTGGTTTCTCACTTATGCAAGATTAAATTTGAGAAATATCAGACCCAATTTTCTTGAAGCTGAGTTAACAGAATTGGGTTTACTCAGACTGAAAAATTGTTTTTAACTGTTATTGCTTTTCATCTCCTCAGCACAAAAACAACCCTCACATACCTTTTTCGCAGAGAAACCAAGAAAGCTGCTATGCCAAAAGAGCCAGTACCCCAACAGATCAGATGCTCAGTGAAGCTGATCTGTGGGAATGAAGCAACAAAGTGACTTCAACCTAATTCCAACGACTTTAGGCTTAACCTTCTGATAAGAAAATTGATAGTTCAGCAGTTTTCTCTAATACTTCTTTGTTCTAGGTTTGACCTGACATTTCTAAACTTAGAATTATTTCTAATCAATTATATACATACAAATACATAAATATATATCATTCTTTTTTCTAAGGTTGTCAGTGAATCAGCACTGAGTAATGAAAAATTGATTTTGTTGGCACATTTTACCCAAGACTCAAAAATTACCTTGGCATTTTTGAAGGATGGTAAATTATATTCTTGATATTTCCCTAATTCCTGTTTAGTGGGAAAGAACTAATCAACCCTAAAAACAAGGGAAAATTTACATAAGACTGACTTGATTTTTCTCATTAGGAAATTTCCTGTTAGAGAAAATAGCTTCATTAATCTAGGACAGGGGAGCCCCCTTGTCTTTGTGGACATGAAGTATAATGATCCCAGGCAATCTTTGGGGAGGAGGAACAAGCTGGCATTTGTACAAATATGCATTAAAGAAGGGGCTGCCAAAAACTGGAAAATTGCAGAATCTACTCCAAGGGTAATGATAAGGACAGAAATTAACCATTTTAATACTTTGTTATTCTGCCAAAATGATGTAATCTGTGTCCTTTCAATGTTTATGTTTAGAACAAATTCATGTATTCCCATTTTTATATCTTTTGGTTCTTACTTCAATCTTCAGTCACAGAAATGACATGAGATAAAATTTTAGTGACTAATATGGTCCCAAAGGAAAGAGCAGGCTATTGAACTGGTTTGGGGAATGTGGACTTCTTTTCATTGAGAAAATTTTATTTTTTTATAATTTTTCTTGAATAAACTGTAGGCACTATTTATTTCCATTTTGTCAACAAAATACAGTTTGGTTAGGAGTGCTTCAATTTCTGTGAAAGATCATGGAGTCAAGGACAATATCCAGCATCACTACAGAGTGCAGTCAGCCCTAGAGAGGGAATCAAGCTCTAGAAGGAGTACAGGCAAAGGTAATTATTGGATGTACTTGTAGATTTTTGTCTGAAAACACTTTGTTGACACCCTTTTTTGGAGTTAAGGTGTTTGCTGACTAGATTTCAAAGAGACTGTTAGTTTTGCATAGCAGTTTTTTATATTGAAAAACAAATAAAAAATTTGTATTTTTTACATGTCCTCTGTATGTTAAATATCTTCATGTGTTCTGCTTCAGAGGCTTGAGGATGCATTCATGACCTACTTTTTTCTTTTCTGGATGATCATGCCAACGACAGTATGCAGTAGGGCTGCAGGATCTTGACCTCCATGCAGTATTTTTTACCCTCTGAATTCATGAGATTACATGAAAGGTCTGCTCAAAGATCCTGACCTGCCTGGAAAACAGGTATATAAACCATCTATTTTACCCTCCTTTTAATACAGAATTTTTTGGGTTGAAAATATTTGGGTTCTGGACTAATGTTTATGTAAGACTAAGATTTTTTTCTGGCTTTAATTAATAATTCCTGATACGCAAATTTTATCTGCAACTACTTCTAATAAAAAAGTTAGTTAAAATGGGGTGACTAAAGAAAGATAACTCAGAACAAATGAAATAGCAAAAAAATTTTAAAAACCCTGATTAAGATGACTCTGAGCAAAAAATAATTTTACATAAACTTCTATGAAGATATTTATGATTAACATTACTTTTTTCAGTGTCTAGGTGTAGTCCTCACTCCATCAATGTTAATGCTACTCCCTCCATTATCTAAAGGTCTGGCAGAAATTCTGAGAGGATGCACCAGCACATTACAATTATGAACATGATAACGTCAAAATGTCACTAATGAAATGAGTTAACATTGCTAGACACAAACATTTCTACATTTCTGCATGATCCAACATTACTTCACTGAGGGCAGGCTTTTTGTGTCAGACCTACTATACATTGTGTTCAAAATTTGAAATGAGTGTCCCTAATTTTAGTTTTTTGATTTTGGGTTTTTTTTCTTTTTTTCTCCCAAATGTGACTAGTTATATTTACAGGTAACTTTTGGTTAAATTTGCTGGCAACTTTTATAGAGGATATGGCTATATTATTTTAATTTTACTTTACTTAAAAAAAAAGAAATCTTAGCCTTGGAACTTGCCTGATCAAGGCTTTCATATGGGAATTCATTTAGGTTTTAAAACAGTCTTTCACTGGGCTATATATGCTGATGCGTGCAACAAGCTACATATGAGGCTTATTGAATGAGTAGGTGCAAAAGCAAAACAGGATCAGAAGGAAAAAGTGAGCTAGAGTCCTCAATCACTATAGCAAGCAGTGGTCATTGCACAGATATTTTCAGCTGAAGTCAGCCTGTTTGTTTTTCACTTCCTTCTCCTTCCTTCTCTTTCCTAGTAAAAAGTGCAAACTGCGCTCTGTCATCTGTTAGGGGATAATCTGCATGCACACAAGCCATCCCTTTGGAACTGCATTTTGCATTATTTTAATCTCACTTTGCTCACAGAACTTTACATTATGCTTAATATCATTTTCCTTTCTACTGCTCAGCACAGGAGCTGTAGGGCTGGTAACAGCTAGCAAAACACTGGATGAGAAATATTTGTCATCCAATGTTCTGCACATGCTGTAACAAGAAAAAAAGAAAAAGAAGATATACTCATTTGAAAAAAACCACTATACATCATTAATGAAGGCTCTGAAGGATTTTGAAAGGGTTGCTTTGCCATTTTTCTTTTTAAAAATCCAATAACCGGATTCCAACAAGCACACAACTATCAGGTTTTGTCAATAAGGTTTCATGAACACATGGTTTCCTCTTGTGATATATTAAAAGTGTTCATCATCCAGTGTGTCTGAACTTAACTCTAAAGAGAAATCTAGTTGCATTTTTTAGGCACATTAATTAATTGGGATTTTCCTCCAGAAAATGTGAGGGTTAATGATGAATGTGTCACATCAGTTATGTATCTAGTGAAAAAGTTTTAGTAGCAGAAACTATAGTTTGCTGCAATCAAAGCATGTACAAAAGTATGTGCCTAGCAGTTTTCATTGTTTTCCTCTCAAGGATGGCAGCAAGTTCAAAACTTTCAATCATAGGTATATTATAAGGATTGGTTTTGCCTCCCATACTGTCACTTTTATTTTTAAAGAAGAGATTTTATAAATAAAAATACTTTTATTTTTAAAAAAGGAAAACATGATAAAAAGTTAAATAGATATCTGTTCTGGATTCAAAAGGGTCACTGTTTTGAAAACGGAGCTGGTCGAAAGTACTCAAAATTTATTTTGATTCTTTGACAGTTTTACACTCAAGGTGAAAGTAGATGATGATGTCAATCCCATTTGATAGGCAGTGATTCTCCACTGCATCTGACATTAATTAATTCTCTTTTTAGCAGGGTCAACAACCAGAACAGAGACTAAATAAGTCAGGAATATCTTTGTGGAAATCAATGAATTGCATGAGGGAAAAGAAGCATGAGAGCAGAAAGAACCCCAATAAATGTAGTTCATTATTCATTTCACTTAATTGCTGTGGAAAATAAGTGCCTTTGAACTTTCTAAGCCATTAGCAGAAGACACTCAACTCCTGTCTTAAAGAGAAGGATGATTAATACTTAAGTGTTTCTCTGTATCCTGAAGATATATGAAATGATGGTCCCACCACGGGGAGCTCTCGCCACTGGACAGCAATAAAACTGTTTCAAAAGGATCAGGTGGGAATGAGGAAAAGACATGTTTCCTGGAATTCAGAGTTAAAATAAGGCTTTCATTTTGCAATTAGCTTGCGAGATACTAAAAGACTCCGTGAAAAAATATTTAAGCTGCAAATAAATTCAATTAGCCGTTACTGCTCCTCTCAACTCAACAATTTTGCAGCCTGTAAGGAAAGTCTTGTCCTTCTTCTCACTACCACTTAGTCTGGTCCACCTTTGCCATTTGCCACAGGCTGAGATAGACCTGATCTTCTTAGACAGACCTGGACCCTTGAAATAAGGTCTCTCACATTCTGTTATCAATATGCAACTGCAGATGACACGACACTACATATCATTATCCAGCGCTATTTTTAAAATCTAGGACACATTGTTATAATGAAGATATTCTAAGTTACTGGTGAATCCAGACTCTGAAGAAAATTTGTTTTCAAATCAAGACAAAATTAAGGCAAGTTCCTTATTATTTCATGTGGATCACAAAACCACTTTCAGTAGGGGTTAACTGCCCTTTATATGGGACTGCCACTGGTATGAAGTTGAGGAGATGGTTTTAAACTATTAAATTTGATTTCTGATGTCACTAATCTGGTTTTATGTTCTTTAAGTTTTCCAGATGATTTTATTGAAGCTATTTTAAATATTTTTATATTAATAATGGATGTGTCTTTAGGCCCATAAAATCTGAACTTGCAACTGAATGTCTTTAAAATTCTGGAAAAATTAAAACTGCTGTTCTATTTCCGTATTATCAGTTATTCAATCCATCTAGATAAATACAAAATGCTTCTTGATTATCCATCAAATCTATAATTTTTAGTCTATAATGAGTAGACAAAACACACTCATCTTAGGGAAATTAAATAGGTCATATGTAGAAATTTTTCAGAAATGAAGTTTTTCCAATGTGTTAAAAATATCACAAGTCCACTGCATGTTATCAGCGCTACTCTACAGTTTATAAGAACAACAAAACTTTAACAGCTATTTATGGCAATTAAAATATTTTGTGCAGCATTTGACAATCCACATTCAACCTTGGTTCATCAGAGGGCAAACCAGCACAGAACACAAGAATATTCAGGGACATTTACCCATACTGCTGGACACAATTTAGAGAAGAGCTGTGATGCATGTGTACAATTAGTAATGTAATTTCTTTGTTTTATTTCCATTAGTAGAAACATTGATATAGACCATCTAGATGAAGTGAAGCTTAATTGTTGAATTACTTTTCTGAATCAAAAATATGGGAGTTAATAAGTAGCTGAAAGAAGATGGGAAAAGATTCTTTAAGCTGTTAAGCTTTATTCTTTTCCTGCTGTGTGAAGTACTGGTCTGTTTGAATGCCAGCACAGCATGAAGGTATGAACTAAAACTTTTTGACCATTGTTTACATTCAGAAGTTTATGTGCCTTAAACTATGAAAAAACAATTTTCCTCAGGAAAAAAATAAAAATCACAGAATCATGAAATGATATCCCTTCTTAAAGAAGAGCCACCTACAGCAGGTTGCTCAGGACCATATCTGGTAGGTTTTAGATATCTCCAAAGATGAAAACCACAGCCTCTCTGGGCAAATTTTGCCAATTTTTGATCATGTTTGCAATAAAAGACCTTTTTCTTACAATCAAATGGAATTTCCTGTACTACAGCTTGTTCCCAATAGCTGCATTTGAGACAGTCCAATGGAGTAAGGAATGTAAAAAGACTGTTGTCTAAGAGGAAGTATTTTTCGGACCAAGATATAAGCAATTTGTAAAAGGAAAACCATAAACATATCTGTGATTCAAGATGAATATCTACTTGTGGTTATTTAGATATTTGTAAAACACCCATTACAATATCTTTTAGGTGTATGTGTGTCTACACTATCATAAAAGTCAGCTCCCTCCTTCATTCCAATCTCTTCATCCTGCACTCTGTGTATGTACTTCACACCTAAGCTCTCTTTCAGAGTAAAGCAGTTAGACCTTTCTGGGATGAAAGTTGGTGGCAATTCTGAGGACATTTGCTCTGTTGGGCTGTAAAACACTTCTCACATTATTTCAAACACCTCAAACTGGGAAAACAAACAAAAAGCCAGACAGCCATCCAACCGAAACAAACAAACCAAACCCCCACAAGTGGGCTGGCAGAAATCTGGCTCAGATAGTGCACACTTTAGGTGCAACCAGTTTGCTCTTGAAGCAGTTAGCAGTACTGTGCATGGCCATGGGCCATTCAGAATCACAGAGTTTGGGGATCAAGGACTGGGGTGAATGTCCTAAGCAGTGTGGGTGGAGCTGTAGAAATATTAGATGCTCAGAAGGCTTTGAGATCAGGTGTTTATCTCTTATGAGAGTAACAATTCTTGCTGAAGTCAAGGGGATGCCCTTATGTTCTGTAGGGGAAGATAGATCCAAACAGGATGAAGGTAAGGTCCTTTGTGCAAACTGGCACATCCTGTGGGGTGTATGACCAAAGCAGCAAAATAATATGAAAGAGAAAGATTGAGGAGGAAGAGTTTTGATATATAATTCAAGATAAATCTGTTCCTACGCTTCTTATCACCATTCCTGCAGGTTTCCTAATGATTATAAATTTTAGTTTTATGCAATGGTTGTTTAAATGCTTTCTTTAGCTAAGCCACACTGCCAGTGAAATATTGCTAGGTTTCAAAGAATCTGAGACTCAACTGTTGTTAGCTGTGGTTATTGCTCACCTATACATGCATGGGCTTTACTGTCAAAGACAGGTGGGTTTTCATTTAGGAGCCATTAACATGCTTGGACTGCCCCAGAATAAAGACATTGTGAAGGTGAGACCCTGCAGTTTCACCAGAAGACCATATCACCAATGTTACATTATATCTTAAACTCTTGATTGATTGATTGCAAATAAAAAAAAAGAAATTAAACCATGTCTTTCCAGCTGTTTTTCTTCAGAGCAAGGCAGTATGCCAGTTGCTCCAAGTGAAAAACAAACCTTTTGAGCAGTGAGCTCAAGACTGTTATGTCTATAGAGTTATCAAAGTGCTACACTTGCAAAGTCATTGCAGGACATCTCAGCTGATAATACATCCTTCTCTATTCCCTGAATTCTGTTGCTTCAGAAGCTTTTTCACAGAGATACAAGAGGTGGCATTGTCACCTGAGAAGTTTTTGAACGGCCTGTTTTTCCTAAACTTGGAATCTTTCAATCTGACCTTCAGTACTAGTCTGAGGTTAGGGATGGAGCTGGTTGGGTTTACTAAATAGTCATCAGAAGCAAGCAGCTGGAGATCTTCAACCTGCATTACTTTCTTGAAAGTGATTTTTCTCTTTTGCTTTGCCTCTATGGGGTTGGTGGGGAATTTCACTTAAGTGTCTAAAATTAAATGCAAGCAAACAAAGCTTTGGAAGGGAAGGTGTTCATGGACCAAGCTCTTCTTGGTCATGTCAAAGAACAGAACAAGAGGCAGCTAGCAGAAAATTATGCACAGGAAGTTCCATCTGAATATGAGGAAGAATTTCTTTACTCTGTGGGCGACTGAGTGCTGGAACCAATTGCCCAGAGGGTTTGTGGCATCTCCCTCATTATTCAAGAACCATCTGGCCACAATCCTCTGCCATGTGCTCTAGGATGACCCTGCTTGAGCAGGGAAGTTGGACTGGATGACACAATGTGGTCCCTTCCAGCCTGACCCACTCTGTGATTCTATGGTTCCAGTTCCCCTAAATAAGACCACTTCATTTTATAATCTGTCCATTCTTTCTGGATTGACAGTTATCTAAAGTTACCTGCATGTTACCCTCAATGCTAGAAGGTGAATGTACCAGTGAAGTGGCAGTGCACAAACAAATACAGGGAAAACCTATCAACAGGCACCCTCTTGCCAAAACAATGATTTTTCAATTAAAAGAAACAGAAACTCTCAAACTTTCTAAGTAATTTTGAAATAAAAGAAACATAATAAAAAAAAATTCTGAGTTTGTAGAGAAGTTCTGGGTTTTGGTTAATGACATGAAACAGTACTTTCTTCAGACAGGATTATCACTTCTAACTTCTAATAACGTTTATTGCCAACTGTAAAATTTCTGCTTTTACTTCTCAGAAAAGTGAGTGAGAGATCACTTTTTAAAAATAATTTTTTTCCCCTTTTATTTTAATCACAAGCTATTGTGAACAAAGTCTGTATGTTTTGGCGATTTCCAAATCCTTTCTGTGTCCTTGCCTTGAGTCAGATTAGCAGATGAGAGTTAGATAAAATTTATCCCATTTCCTGTTATGGCAGATGCAACAGCAGCCACTGCCTGCTCTGGCTTTAACAGCCAGACTAAAATCAACAGTTCAGTTCTGAACCAGTGGAAACAGTGGGAGTATTTTCATTCACCTGTGTAGGCACTAGGTGGTGATTAGGATCCACATCTATCCCAGGCTGGCCCCTTCTCTATATGTCTCTTTTTGAAGCTGTCCCTGTCACCTAAGTATCTTCTAGTACTGTGTTGAAGTCACAGCAATATCTCACTTCTAACTTCATGTTGAATCAAAGACAACAAAAATTGCCCAAAGTGGAGAGCAACACTGAGTCAAAGCCAGTCTTTCCAGGTCTGGAAACATCTAGCTGTATAACACAGTGCCCTGCTGGGTGTAATCTGTGTTGAGGGTGTTGGGGAAGGCTGAGCAGCAGAAGAGATGAGAGGTGCACTCTGCCACAAGGAATTGTATTTTTAAATGTTTGGTAAGTAACAGGGAGAAATTCTGCTTGCCTAAAAGAACAGACAATATTTTGAGTTTGAAGTGTTGTTTAAGAAGTTAAAATCCCTTGAACACTTTTGAGTATTTGCTTCACTGAAGCTCAGTTCCTAAACTCTGGTATACACAGTGGGATTCATAAAAGGACTAGATGTTTATATATAGACTGGGAACAATTCTAGTCTAGCATCATGCATGGCCTGATTGTATAAAAGGTAGTTACAAGTATGTGCAAGAACTTCTCCAGCTTCACTGAAATCTGTCTGTACCACTTGGATTTAAACAGAATAAGAATTTAAAAAGTGCAGATTCAAGGAAATGCAACTCTCAGCTTTCCATAGGTCTGCAGAAGGAAGTATCATGGGGAGTTTCTCATAGGAGTTTCAAAGGACTCAAAATTGCACATTCATATGTTTCTTCTATTTCAACCATGCCCAGAAGTCTTCACAAAAAACTGGAATCCTATTGTGTCTAGTATTGAAGAACCTCACAGGAAGGTGTAGCTCATATATTGTATGGTTCTGTCTGTCCAGTCTGTAATTAGCTGTTCAACTCATCTACTAACACTTATTAAATCAGCAGGTTTTTTGATTCCTACACGTTACTAGAATCGCCAGATTGCAGCAATGGCTGTGTGGAAGAAATCCTAAGAAAAAATAAAGCCAAGTGTCCTTCTGAGCTCATTATCAAATCTCAGAGTAATTCTAAAAGCTCTAAAATCTCCCAGAAAAATGATGTCAATAATAATGTTCTGCGAACCCTTTACTGGCTCTTTGTCACTACTCATAAGACTGCAGAATGATGCATCATCATTTGTTATTGCTTGGATTTTAGAAGAAGCTACAATGTGCTAAATGCTTCTGCAGTGCAGGTGAAAACACAGTACTTACCCAGAAAAGAGGGAAAGGACTAAAAGAGAAAAAGACAAGGGAAGTAGTGTGAGATATTTTACTTATTCTTAGATAATTCCGATACTACCTGGACAATCTGTTTTTTTCCTTTCACATAGAGTCCAAGATACAATTTCACTGGGCCCTTTTTCACTTATATCCAATCTCTTTTTTTGAACTTGTTTTTGCTCATGGGACAAATGAGACCAATAAGCAAAATGTATTAAATATCATGGTCTGAACTCCACTGAAATCAATAAAATACTTTCTGCTAACTCCAGTCAGCTACAGACTATGGTTTAATCAGCCAAGTGCATTTAAGTGTCACCATTTCCTTTAAATTAATTTTAAATATAGATAAGGACAATTATCATAATTGGCCCAGATTCTGTTTCTGGGAAATCCAATCTGAACACTACAGACTGATATACCTCCCTAAAAAGAAATGAGGTTTTCATGCATGAGAGAGAAATGGGTGTCAGACAAGCATATAGTTCTGCTTATATTATTAAACTTTGTTCAGTAATATTACCTATCTGTTTCTGAATCCTTCAGTCTATTAACTGCTTGTCCCCATACACTTGTAAAGCAACTCTCACTTTCCTGACACTTTGAATTATTAATATTATTGTTGTTATTAATATTAATTCCAAACAGTGGCAAAACAAATCAGGTGTCCTTCATACAGAAAGTGAGGCATGTGTTTTGACTATCATCAGTGGAGCCTTTTGCTGCGTTTGCGATTTGAAGTGTAGTATTGATACCAGCACAAATACCAACACCAATGCTGCTGATAAGTGTTGTGATGGGCAAGTGTCACATCTGGCAAGTGAGAGTAGGCCTTAGCTCTCTTGCATGTAGAAGACCACATTATTTAATGAGTTATTTCATGCAGTAGGTGAAGCTGTAAAATTGTAACTGAACATGTGCATCACCTCTGATTGCACTCTACAGAAATCCCTCAAAGGAGAGAAAGAAATTTTAAGATCCTTAGGACTAAGTGAATTTCTGAACTAATAGAACAAGTAGAAAATGCAGGTCATCCTCTCTCATTCCCACTGGCTAAAAACCCACCAGAAACTCAAATAGACTGGATCCTTGGCACCTTCTTTCCCTGGCTGGAAGTACCGTAGCCCAGTCAGTCCACATGATAAGGCGTATTTTCTCAGAAAGATCAGGTGGAACAGGCATGCCTGTCTACAGTCCTTTGGAAATTGGAATCATGTCTGACAGATTTTCTTCTGAAACAAAATATGTGTGGTGTGCTAGGCATCAGATATCTTATTTTTTCTTTATAGAGATGATTTTTTTTTTTTAAGTTTTAAGCTTGAGCATGTTCTTTCCTTATTTTTTGCACCAACAGTGATATTTTTACTCTCTACTTCCAGAATAAAAATTCCTGTATGAGTTCACTTCAAACCATGACCAGGATGAGTGATGGATTCTCATACTGCCAATAACAAACACAGATTAACATATCTATCAAATGTCATACTAAAATCCTACAAATAATAGTTTCTTCTTCTTGTCACTCATAAAGCCAGCAACTATGATTTTGTATTAGGAAGTCTAAGAAGTATATTTCTTCCTTTCCTCCTCTCCATGCTCCTCATCTCCTTTTGCTTTGGTGGGACAGGCACAAAAGTCTGAAGGCACAAGCCATTCCATTTTGCACTCTCTTCTGTCTCATTCTACAAAATGCATCTTGCTGCTGCACCTTGAATCTTCTGCCTATCTCATCTGAGGCTCATTCCATAGCTGGGAAACAATGACTCTTAGAAAGAAAGAGAAATTGAATGTGCTATATATGGAATATAGGGAATAGAAGAATATTAGCCCGCTGTCACTGTTAGTCCCCTTGCCTTCTTGAACAGATAGTGTCAATGTCTATCTGAGATGGATGACTCAAGCTCAGTGGGTGTGCAGATGACGGTTCAGGCTTATGTGCACAAAACACCTTTTATTCCATGATTCAGCCCATCTCCGGTCTGACAGTGCAGCCGTGGCTGCAGCTTCTGTCACATCCTTCCCCTTAGATGATTTCCCCTTATGAGGTCATGCTGCATCTGTTTAAAGAGACACCACAGACACATACCTTCACTCTTTCCAGAGTCCTGTCTTTGCCTGTACTTGCTCTTAAAGTCCTCACAAACTCTAAAAAGGACTTCAATTTTCACAAACACTTGTGCATGCAGGAATCCACTCTGGAAACAGGAGGCAGTGTCATCTTTATCTCAAACAGTCACTGCAGTCTCACATGGGCTCCAGGTAGTCTCTGTCATTGCAAGGCAATTGCTGACAACCATTCAGTAAGTTTATGGTCAAATAGGAGATGGCCACTGAAGTCACCAGTGCTGATCCATGGCCAATCTGGTGGCCAGTCACTCATTTGTCCTTTGATGAGTCAAACCAACTTCAGCCAGAAGGTAGACATTTGGTTTGCAACTATTCAAGGCTAGCCTGCAGAGGGAAATCCTCCCAAACTTCTCGGTCATCATTTCTTAGGCTACAAGTGTCATCCTTAGAAGCACTGAAGGAACTGTTGTGTTAAATATTATGGTATTAAACAGAAGTTTCTTATTTTAAAATGCTCGCATTGTAAGCTGCAGGCAAGCGGTTTGCCAGTTGTATCTGGTGTTCCCATGACTGAACAGGAATATAACCCTGTAGATACATTTCCCACAGACAAGTACTGAATTACCCTGCTACTCTGGGCCTCTTTAATGGGACATTAGCAGCTTTGTGACCTGACACATTTTATCCATGATTACTTCAACCCAGGTTATATGAAGAAAAGCTGAAAGACAGAAATATGTTTTGGTATTTATTTTAATTCCACAATAATACACGTGTGCTAATCAGAGAGGTACCTTCCAGGCAGATGTTCAAATCACGTGGGAGTTGCCAAAAGCAAGATTAATGGGCTCACATGCCAATGAAGCACTCTTTCACTTTCATACTTTCATGCCAAGGACTAAAAGCACTAGCTCTTCAGTGGTGAAGCTGAAGCTACACCATTCCATAGCTGCAAAGGTTTACTCCTGTGGGATTTTTCAGAGATTATATCACTGATTCATCAAACAATCTGTTTAGCTTTATCCTTTTCATGTTATAGTAAAGGGCTTAGCCCTTTTCTCCTCACATAGGCAAAACTCATAATTTGCATGTCTAGGGTATATGGCACCATTGCTCTGGGGAGCATTTTCATCCTGCTCCTGATGAGGCACTAAACAGAAAACACTTTTCTTAAACAAATGAATATTGGCTTGGTTATAAGAAGTGACATTTTAGTCTGCCCTGGAAAATAGACCAAGAGTCAATTTAGTGTCAAAAAATAGCAAATTGCCTGCCTATATGAAAGGTTTTTAGTTTTGTTTTCATTCAGTGGCAGGCAAGCTGGCTGAGATTCTATCTCCACCATGAAAAAGGCCTTTATTTTGTTTTATTAAATGAAAGCTGAGCTTATCACTGACATCACGGGCTAGTCCTAATGGCTTTCACAATGGCCCTAATGGCCAGCCTGAGAGACTCTCTGGGCCACGTTCTCAGGCTGTATAAACTAATGAACAACTGGACTCTGCATTTTTAGTACTTCCTTTCCCCCATGTGTCATTTTCCACCGAGTAGTAAGCTACAGCATAGAGTTGTTTCCTGTGTCTGAGATTTGGCCCCACAATTTTCATACAATTAATAATTTTTAAACAAGTTCCTGCTTGAAATCTCCAACATCCAGGTTCAGAAGGTCAGATTCAAGGTGTTCGAGAGTAAAGTCTGATCTTCTAACCCATCTTTGCCTACACCAGTTTGTAGGGCTGTGCCTGAGCATGATTTAGGAATTTCCTCTAACAGCTTATCATTGGTTTTGTGGAACACAAATTACTTTCATTTTCTTTGAATTTTATAGAAAGGAAATAAAACATAATAAAATATTGTTCCCAGAAGAGCAGTTGTGGAGTATAATCTGCATTTCTCTTCTATGTCAGGCTGCCTCATGAGGACATGATGCTGCCAAGGTTATACAGCTATAATCATCATGTATTTATGCAAAATAAGAACTATGTAGTAGTGCAACATTAAACATGACGAGATTATTTTTGAAAGGAAAATACAAATGAACATAAGCTTTTTCTTTTAATACTTCCTTTTTGTAGGAGTTCAAAGAGAAGCTTTAGCCAAACACCAGAATGTATCCATTCCTTTATTACTTTACCAGTGTTGATAGACTACGACATTTAGTGTCTTTGCACATCTATTAAATATAACAATTTTTAGGTCACAAAATGTTCTTTGTGAGAAACTCAAGTAAGCTGCAAAAGGATCTGTATTTTACAAACATATGTGGTCAAGCACTCCAGAGGTTATAGCTGAAACCAACCATACTAAACCTACTATATGAATGGCTTAACCAGTGTGTGTGGTATCTCCTAAAAAATATCAAATTCCCTTAGCTTCCAATCAGTCACAGAACAGAGCCCTTGACTGTTATCTTACTCCCTAAAAGTTCTTCCTGTACAGGGAAGGAGGAGGACTAGACTGCCAGATTCACTGGTTCCCACCTGTGATGGCTCCAGGGACAGGGAAATATCCCTCTCTTCTCTCTAACTCGGGATGAGGATGCAGGTCCACTCTACTCTTTTGTAGATACACAATGGAGATGTGTGGGGGACTGCCAGAACCATCCCCACAGTTTGTGATGATAGAAAAAGCCTCTCCTAGGATGCCACGCAGTTCTAAATGTACCCCAGTTTACCCCCCCAAGGGGTTCTCTGTCTCCCTGCCAGTTTTCACTGCTCCCCGTGGGTCCCTGCTCTCCCTGGCCACTCCCTCCCTGTTCCCCGTGGGTGCCTGTCCCCTGGTGCCACCCCGGAGCCCCACACCATTGGAGCCGGATGCTCTCCCGGCCCCTGGCTGCCCAGGGAAAAGCCGTGTTCATTCCCAGTTCCGGTGGCTTTTCTGTTCTGATACCCTTCACGGGTGGATGAATAAAACTCGTGGAACACCAGAGGAAAGCCCTTCTCGTTATCTCGTCATCAGAGGATTATAAGGCTCTCCGGTGTGTCTGGGCCGGTGGGAAACGTGTCTGAGACACCGAGCGGCTCTTGCCTGGCTGGAGACGTTCTGCACCGACACCGCAATAGACGTGCTGCCCTGTCTGTGTAGGAGCACAACAACGGGTAGGAACACAAGAGCACCTCCCAATTTAGACCATTTTGTAATGTTGCAGAACATCAGAACACATGTGCTGAACGAGGTCCAAACCCATCCTGCCTGTTGTCCCACCTCTGGCAGTGGAAAGGTGGGTGCCTGGGGCAGTACAGGGGAAGGTGGAGGCATGCACTGATATTTCCCCAAACACACTCCACCAGCTGAAATTCAGAGGCCTCCTGTGCCAAATTTGCTTTCTAGGTGTTTCCATTCCTGGATTTATCTTCCTTGTTCATTCTCCCCTTGAATCTAAGAGAGCTTTGAACACCAAAAACATCATGTAACAGCAAGTTCCTCATGTTGTGTACACACAGTGAGAAAATGTACTTCTTTTTGTTTGTATTCAGCTTACATCTTACTCATTTTGGTGAGCTATTATTTTTTTACTGGGGTGAATCGGTGAGCAGACCATCCTTATCTACCATCTCAACAACACTCAAAATTTCTTGGGCACTTCTCTCACCCCTCTAGAATTTTTCCCTTTCCACAGTGTTGTCACCCAGTTTATTTTGTTCTCATCTCCATGGAAGGCTTTATACTCCTTTGGTTATCCATTTTGCTGCTCTCTAATTTTTTTCTTTTTTTTTTTTTCTGTTTTCAGATAGGGAGGATCAGAACTGCTTTTGTAAGAAGAATATAAAATCTGCCATGCCTCAGTGCTTCTGACAACAGAAAGTGAGGAATCAGCCCTTGCACAAGTCTCAACATCTCCATACAGTTTCTATCAGAATCTGTTATCTTATGTTCCCAAAAGCAGTAGTTATGCAACAGATTTCATTGCCTTTCAGTCAGGTGTAACGTGACTCCTGAATGTATATTACTCCACACACCCAAGAAGCCAGGCTGAGTTTCCACATTATAATTTTTCAAGTTGCAAAGCCAGTTTAAAAGCACTCTTCCCCACCTCTTCTGGTTCTCAGATGTGGCAATTCAACTCTCTGGATGACCATACTAAAAAATGGTTGAGTGGAATGATCTAAGCTAATAGACTCTCTCACACCCTTCTTCAAGTATTGCTTTTCTTTATCAACTGCATCACTCCAGCTGTCAGCAGCAATATCAATTAATCAATTAGCCTTGCTGCAGGTCTGATAAGCTTCCCCCACCAGAGGTGGGGTAGCAGAGAAAGGAATGAGCAGGTGAGAAGAAAAAAAAGGGGATGAAACTTCTTAAATTGACTTCCCACCAGCAAAATCCTCATGTAAAACCATGCTCTCAGAGGTGATGGGTGGCTGCACTGATTTTATTAATTGTGCTTTTCTCAGGGAGGGATTCTACAGACGGGAGGAATTTGGAAACTTCCTGGGTGAACAGGTTTTATGTTTGTGCAGGCAGTGATGCTCTGAATTGTTTGTGGTTTCTCAGGTAAAGGCCCACTGCCTGAAGCAGCTACCTTACAACATCAACAACACACCATACCCCTCTATCCCCCTCTTAAAAATAAAAGTAAATGAGCAGATTGACAGATAGAGCATGGAAGGATGGATAATATGGGGATGTTAAGGAGCAGTGAAGTTGGATTCTGTTCTTGTGACTGGGACAGCAAGCAGAGTTTTCAAAGTACTTGTCAGGAGGTTTAAAAAATAGGAAAATGCAATTCCAAACTCCCAGTGACACATTTAAATAGATTCTGCCCTCTTTAAACTTTGGCTTTGCTGCAGTTTACATCACTAATCCTCACATTCCTTAAATGCCAAGCTGGCCTCTCAAGGGGGCACTTGGGCAGGGAGGTGGTCTGGGACTTGCCATTCCCGATAAGCAGAAAGCACTTGGAGAGATATTGGCTCCAGTGTGCCTTTGTGGCTGTCAGACAAACAGCAGCAAGTTCTCAACCAAATGTGCTCAGCCAGGCCCTCTCCAAGTGCCAACCTATACCTCAACTGAAATGAATTTATGCCAGGGAAGTTCTGGTCAGATAATTTTCCAGTTTCCTCAAAAAGCCTTCAGCATACAAACAATATTTTGAAGCATTTCACACTCAGAAGGTGGTTGAGCTGTTTTTTGGCATTTTTCATGAAAATTTGTGTCACAGTTTAATCTATTTAATATTTTTTTGTTTTCATTTATATCACAAATCACGCATGTTTCTGAATTTAAATAAAAAGCCACAGAAGTGCTAGCTCTTGGTTTATTTCAGTACTAAAGCTCTCAGTATAAGCACATACAGAATCAGTTTATCTATATGAATATTCACGTTTCTAGCAGAAAATATCAAAAGAAATTAAAGAAAGAACATTTAATCATAGCCTTAACACTCTTTTATAACCTATGAAACTAAAATTGCAGTGAACTTTGATTTGTTAAGATATTTCAATAACCAAACATTTTCCTTGCAAGCACATATTCTTTGAAGAAATATATCAGGTTTAAAGAGTTTATGCTAAAAAAAGACATCTTAAACAAAGGTTAAAAATTACACCATGAAAAATGAGATCTTTCTGGAGACCAGGTAACTAAATATCACAGGAACATATTATCTTCATGGAGAAAATCTGAGGTTTAAGTGAAACCAGAGGGGACGGGGTCAGTCGGTGTGACCCTGCGGGCATGCTAAACAAGCCTAACTCCATTTCAGACTCCGTCAGTGACTGCTGCAGCGAGGTGCTTGAAATGGGGCTCTGGAGCTCGACAGTATTGTTTTTCCGTCTCCATTTTTCACAGGGAGCCCAGATGAAATCTCAACACAGAGAAATATAAGTATTTGCACTTAGATTTTTTTTTTCTTTCTCTGGAATTAACTATCTTAATGTTTGGTGTTTTGATAAATCAGTGCAGCCACTGTGCATTAGTATCTGCTCATGCTGATTAGTTCAATTAGATCTAAAAGTCTGCATTAGTTATCGTAGTTAGTAGATTTTAAATTATAAATTTATTCCTATACATTTTAATAACTTCGTGTTTCTTTATACTTACATGTTTGTCATATTTATATTTTATTTGGCTTTCTTTTAGTTAGTGGTTAGTAAGATTTATTTATTAATTTTGAATTTTTTTAAGTTTTTTTGAGTTTCTTATTTGATAATTATTTGACTTTTATTTTTTTTCTGTTTTATGTCAAATCTGCCTAGAGTTTAAGGAAGGAATCTTTTAAAAACAGTATCTGTAGCTCAAAATAAATATTTTTTGCTAAACATTTATTTTATTTGTAGCCATCTATGGGACTGAAGTAACACAATAAATTGTATACGATAGATATCTAAACGTAATTTTCCAGAGTTCACTATTAGCTTTGCCAAGATTTTGAGGATATCACCCTTCTTAATTTGTTTTTTTTCAAGTTGCTGTATGAATGTAGCAAAAGACCAAAGACACTTTTTAGCACATGGAAATGTTTTAAATTTATATGTACGCCTACATCTACCTTTCTTGTATTTGTCTTGTGAAGAAAAGTCATGAGAAGAAAGAGTGAGCACAGGGAGTCAGAGCAGCCTGCTGCATTGTACACATGGGTGCAGATCTAAAGCTGGATACAAACTCACATGGCCAAGCACCTATGTTCAGTGCAGACAGCTGCAATTATGTAGTCACTGTGTTTCATTAAATGCACCTCTGAGGTGTAGGAGAGTCTCTCTAACAGAATTTAGAGTTGTTGGAGGTGCAGCAGGGTAGTAACTCAAGGCAGGAATGGGATAAGACCAGCAAAAAATTGTCAAAAGGATCCTTTCACTGTGATAAGTTGATAATTTTCTTTGAGTTCTTTATGTTGTTGTTCCAAGTGACTGCAAGCCATTTGAAGTGCATATTTAAAAAAAAAAATTAATTGGGATCTGTTCCATTTTCTACTCTGGCCCATGGATCTTAAAATCCTCAGTCCAAAGCAACCAAATGTCAGTTCTCATAAGAAAGCCAGTTGCCAGATGTTGTAACAATGGATGGCCCAGATGACAGAGGTCACCATTTGTTTTGGGCAGCTGTCCCTCAACGAGCAGTGCCCTGGAGGACAGCAGGCAGACGCCAGATGGTTCTGGGTGGGTGCTCTGGCAGCTCCAGGGCCACAGGCTCCTGGCAGGGTCTGGGGGGACACAGCAGATTCCCAGAAAGATATCAGTCAGGGGAGGTGGGATTTAAATCAGAACCTTTGAAGTTGATATAAGTTAATATGAATGAATTTGAGGCCGAGTATAATAACTACTGCCATGAAGGAATGGCAGCAGCAAAGCTGGGCTCCCACAGATCATCTAAATACCCAAATCATTAAGCTTTCCTGTGACCTGTATATCCTAGGTCAAATTCATATGGAGACTACAAAGCCCACAGGCTAAATCATATATTTGAGGATCCAGCTAATCAGTCTCACCTAATAAAACTACAAGAAAATGCATGTTCCAAGCTGACATCACCATAGACAGAGTGCATGTAAAAGTGCACTGTAAAACAATGAGTCTAGTGCTCTCCAGCCTCAAACTGGGATGACTGGAGGGGGATCTGATAGAGAAGCTGTAAAACCATTAATTGGAAAGAGAAGGTGAATAGGTAGCAATTGGTCACTGTCTTTTTGATGCAAGAGTTAAGAGTCATCAAAGGGAAAGCAGCAGGACTGCAATTCATGATAAACCAAAGGAAAAACTTCCTCACCAAGTGTTGATGTATCCTGCAGGACTGCTTGCTGCAGGATAGGGATGGAACTAGAGGTTTAGCAGTGGTCAGAAATGGCTAAGTCCATGCAGGCAAATCTGTCAAGGGTGCCTGAATACAAAAAATTGTGTTCCCCTTGTACTTATATTCTTCTTCAGTTTATTTATTATAGACTATGTTAGGTGCAGGCTGGTGAGTTTGGTAGTTACTTGGCTGGGCCACTGAGGTCATTCCCAGGGTCTCATCTTCAGCACTGTATAATAACACAAATTTGGAGAGGGAATGCCTCTGTTAAAAATTGTCCATATGAGGTGTCCTATCCAGATTATATCTCAGCCTGAGGAAAATGTTATATGGCCTCCTAGCTGACTTCTTGCAGAAGGTCTTTGCAGATACAGTGATTTTCAGGTTGCTTTTCAGTTTTGCCCCCTCCCAGCAGGAAAGCAGACTGTAATGGAATAAACATAAGCTCATAATAAAGAGATTTGCTTTAGTTCCTTATCTTTTCTGACTGTGTAGCAGTAATCCATCAGCCACTAGAAGCCTCAGGTTGAAAATCAGCAGTTACTGTCCTTGGGAGGTGGATTGCAGTCCTGGTCCCCATTCTTGCACTCGTTTATTTTCCTGGGTAAAGCTATACAGCTTAGCAGTCATGTGCCATAATCTCATGCTTGCTGCATGGCAGTTTCCAAGGAAACTCGCAGGCTGCACGTGCTAGGAGTGATCCTGAGGGGATGTCAGCTACAATTGTTTTGGTGGAAGCTTTGCTTGGAGTGGAAGCTTACACAAAGTAGAGGCTGGGTTTGCCTTCCCAGATTGGGAATTGAGTGTTGGAATGTGTTTAAAACAAACACATATATTGTTTTCCAGATAGATACAGGAGGGTGACACTTCACATTAATTTAATTTCTTTAGAGTATTTTTTTTTTCAAACCATGTTCTACCTATTTCTGTAGCCTAATATTTGTGATCTGTAAAAGCTTGATTGTTTAATTGACTATTTTGTGAAGACTACTTTATTTAAAATGGCAATAACCATGAAGGGAAAAGAGGGGATTAGGAAAACACAGGCTGAATAAAATAACTTATTTTCCTGGAAAGCATAAACATTTGAAAAAGCTTTCTATGTTAGAAAGTAAAAAAAAATAGTTTAGAAGACAAGACAAAGGTCCAGCCTCCTAATGAGAGTTGCACCTGATATCTGCACATTGCATGTATCCAGTGCTACCTGAGTATGCTGAATGTTATCAGGCTGCAGTTTTTCAGCCCCTGAGATTAAGCCTGCCCATAATGAACAGCTTCTGTACACCCAAATAACATGGTTTAGGTTTATAGGGGTATTTGTGAAAGTGTTTGTCCATGTACACATTGTTCACCTGCTCATTTGCCCTGAAGTTACACAGAACACATATTTGGGGAGAAGATTATTGATTTGGTTTTCTTCTTTTCTTCATTTTTTTTCTTTTATTTTCTTCTTTTTGTTGTTGTTGCTGCTTTTGTTTTGTTTTGAGATCATGGGCAAACACTAATTTTGGCCTCTCAAAATCAGAGATATAACACTGCGAAATACAAGGGCTGCGACAAAGAAAACAGAGTACATGTATCTTCTGGCTTCCAGATACTGGAGGAATGTTTGAAAGGAACCAATGTATCATTTAATAAAAATTTTTATTTTCCTTCAGGAACTGAATCTTAGACCATAAAGTACCAGGGTTTAAATTCAAACATTTCTTTCCGCCATGTAATTTGGGACACTGAACAGAAAAGCTTAGTGATGGTGAGGAAGTCATGAAGAGAAGGGAGAAGGTCAAAACTTGTGGCTTCTTTTTCTAAAACAGAAAAGTAACACAAAGAAAATAACCCCTGCCAACTCCCTGCTCTGCATTAAAATACACAGAAGAGAAAATAAAGGTTGGAAGAATAGAAAGCTACTAGATGTTACCAGTTATTTTAAACTGTTTTAAATTAGATAGGAAATCAGTGCCATTTTATCACATAAAATACACAGTAGAGGCAGAAACACAGAAACACATCCCTAATTTTACCAAAATGCATTTGTTTCATAACAAAAATATGTTTAAGAAAGAATGCATATCCAATCTGGAAGCATGTTAGCATTTAACACTCTTTTCATCTTTGTGACAATACTCCCCTTCTGGGATCTTGCCAAGAAAGAGAGATTTTGACAGGCTGACTTCTTCCAGGGATACACTTCATGTCTAAACCCAGCTTCAGCTATGTCTCCTTTTCTACTGGATAGTAGCTGGTATGTGATTTTCAGGTTGCTTTTTTAGGGATTTTTTGGCTTTTTTTTTTTTTTAAGTGAAATCATTATTTCATTTTGAACAAGAACACTGTAATATGTTATCTTGCAAATCTGAATTCATCATGTATTTGGTAGCTGCACATGTATAGATAGTCTGCTCACTTTCAATCTATAGAAAGTGACAGAAAACACACTTCATTTGCAAGCTTCTGCAATTGCAAAATGTAACATGGAACAAAAAGATAAAAAAGAAAAATCTCTTTTGTGACATTTCCTCCCATTTACAACTCTGAGATTTAAAAAAAAAAAAAAAATGACAAACAGGGAGTTGCTTCAAAATTATAGCTCCTTCTATGAAGCTGACATTCTTGGGTGCCTGCTCTCTTTGAAGAAGAATAATTGAACAGGCTCTAGTTACAGGGGCCAATCCTTTTGAAAGCAGAGCTCTCTTGGTGAAGGTTATTCTTTACTCAAGGGTTAATCAGGGACCTGGATTTCAGTCTCTACAATACTGCTATAAGGAAAGGATTGAAAACAAATTCCTCACTTCAGGGTTGCTCAAGATTTCAGTTTCCAATGTTGATTAGCACTAATAAGAATGTCTCTGGGGTTTTTTCTCTCTTTAATGAAAGCATAATCGATTATCTTTTCATTTTTAACTATTTGCTATTAGCTTCTACCTCTAGATAGTCTAATGATCTATGAAATATCAAATGCTTTCTCTAATCTCTAATGCAGCAAGTCGCTCTAACATGTGTGATCTTAAAACCTGTGAGCTGGTCACACGTGGTGTGTTGATGCCACAGTGTTACAGATGAAGATAATGGGAAAATCTGTCCACATAAAAAACTCCTTGTATTGCACCCTGAGCCCAGATTTCTATTCCCTGGCATATGGAATGATCCAGAAGTCAACTTCCACTTCAGGAACCCAGTGTGATGGATATGCTCATCATACACAAAGAAAAAGAAACAAGAAAAAAGAGTTGAGATGGATCAGAAATACCCAAATAATCTGGTGGCAGAAAGTGAACCAGAATAGAGTTGAATGTACTGTGGGAAACCATGTTTGAGGGAAATCTGGGTTTTGGTCCCATGTCTAGGAGGGGATGAAGTGAGGAAAGGTACACTCACACTCATAATTTGAAATGTGCTGAGGTTACAGATGAAATTGATTAACTGGGTCTTTTTACAACATCTGCATCTTCTTCAGTCAAGACAGAAAATATATTTTTAAAATTAAAAGCATTGACTAAGGGAAAATTCCATAAATGGTGAGAGATATTTCCCTATCAAAAACCAACAACCCTAGAGCACTACATTACTGCCTTCCCTGCTGTAGGACTCAAAGCAATCAAGCAATCATTCTCCAAGTAGTCAGATAAAGGAGACTGGCCCTACTGTCATACTTTTTTTCTAACTCTATATCTAAAAAAAACCCCCAGCCTTCTCCCTCCCACCAAAAAAAACCCAAAAAAACAACAACAAAAAAAAACCCCACCAAAAATAAAAGAAAACGAAACAACCCAGAAGAGAAAAAAAAAAAAACCAAACATGAAAAAGGTGAGTAAAGGGCAGTCCTTGGTTTATCCTTGACAAATGAGTTTTCCTTTTATTGCTACATAGCTGCCTAGCTGAAGGTTGCTACCTGAGTTTCTAAACAGCAAATGATTTGGCTTCATCTGAGCTGGTGATGTTACATCTGCCTAGCAGTTGCATTTATCCAGACTATTTAATTACATAAAACGTACTGGACACTGCTTGTTTAAGTTCAGTGCTTTTATAAACACTTTTTTTTTTTTTNTAAACCCTTTTTTTTTTTTTTTTTTTTCCCAAGACGGTGGGTGCCTGTCTGCTTAAGCTGCTTTTCTTCCCTATTGCATTGCCAGACTTCTCCTCTTCTTCGGGCTGGATACTTCCTCCAGGGTCTGTCACGTTCCAAAGACAGCAAGGAAAAGAAAACCCAGCCAAGCCCCAGTCAAGCGCAGTGATGCTACTGAAGTGCATTATTCCATGAGGGATTACTGCAATACTTTGCTCTGCAGTCCCGGTTTTATTTATTCCATGGGATGGGCTCTTCATACACAGAGAAAGTGAGGAAG
This sequence comes from Picathartes gymnocephalus, assembly GCA_013390045.1. Lineage (NCBI taxonomy): Eukaryota > Metazoa > Chordata > Aves > Passeriformes > Picathartidae > Picathartes > Picathartes gymnocephalus. Next base: position 94,632 of record WEKY01015644.1, read on the forward strand.
GAAAATGGCTCCCATAGGTTACCGAGAGCTTCACGAGAATGGAGTGACATTCCTGGCTTCCACTGCTGCTGTCAGACTATTCAGCAGCACTGCAGGAGGAGCCCGACACCTGAAGTAAGAAGCCCCGAGCAGCTTGCCCGAGGTCAGGGGAGCAGCCCGAGCGCTCGCCGCAGCGCTCCGGGGTTCCCCTTCCCGGCTGTCAGCGTGGCTGCCGAGCTGTTCACAGAGATTACCTGTGGCTTGCCTCTTTGCAGTCTTTCCCACTGTTTGTCAGTCCCACTTTTGACATCTCTTTTAAAATTAGATCCTAATTTTGAAACCTGATCTACGCGAGCGCCACTCGGCAGCTTCGGCAGCTCCAGTGAAAGCCTGCCTGCACGGAAAGGCTGGTGGGACGGCAGCCAAGGAGCGCAACTGTTCGGGGCTGGGACACGGCTCGCAGGGCTGTCCAGCACCCACCCGCCTCTCCGAGACTGCCCCTCACAGCAGCCCCCGCGGAGCAGCTCACGGACCCGCGGCTCCTGCTCACAGGTCTTCTTTTCCCCCCACCCCAGAGCAGAAGAATAACAAGCACGTCTGCCTTTTGCGGCTTGTCACAAAATCAAGGCGTCGGTGGAAGTCACAAGAGGAAAGCCCCGTAGCTTCTTCCACCGGTTTTCCACTGCTCCCAACACTATCAAGCGATATTGGTCGCTTATTTGGTTTTGCCCCTGAAGAGAAAGCTGAGTTATCTGAAAAGACCTAACAGGAAGAGAGGGTCCTTTAAGAAATTGCATTTGGTTTTTTTTTCCTCTCAGGTATTGTCAGTGTAGGAATTTGCTTATGCAGGGCATAAGACTGTATCTGAGCAGCAGGTGAGTAAAAAATCACTCAGAAATTAATTTTAGTGCTAAGAAACCCCTATTCACCCACAAAATTCCAGCAATAGTAGAATAAGTGAGTGGAGACTGTCATAAACATTCCTATGTCTTGTGTGCCAGTCTGAAAGACAGATATACCACAGAAGATCCAGCCCACTCCAATTCCATCTATTCTGGAGTGTTAGTACCTAAAATTAGTTCATCTTCAGAATAGGGTTACAAATTGCTTAGCTCTGCAGACACAAAATTCATAACATAGTTCCTCATGACTGAGACTGTCATATCCTTTCTTGGTCACACAAATTCAGGGGTATGGGTGCCTAAAACCCTGCTACATGAAATTCATCTGTGTTCAGCAAAAAAAAAAACAAACAAAAAAAAAACAAAACAAAAAAGCCCCAAAAAACCAAACCAAACCAAACCAAAACAAAATCACAAAAAAAACCCCCACCAAAACCCCCCAAAAAAACCACAAAAAACCAGCAAAAAACCCCCCACCAAAAAACCAAACAAAAAAACCCCAAACAAAAAAACCACAACCAAGTGAACAGCCAACCAAAAAAAAAAAAAAAGCCCCCAAAAACCAATACCAAACACACCAATTTGAACTTTGATTAAGTTCAAAATTAAGGCCTGTAAATGTATTTGTTTGAAGGCACAGAATATGTCTGACTTCCCAATGTGGTCAATAAAAGGAAAACAACACTCAGCTATTTCTAGTATAAAAGACTTAGGGTACATTTTACTTACCTAATCATCAGTATCTAGTTCCATCTGGGGGCCCCTTGTGGTTTTTCCCATTCAGAATGTGTCCCTCTTACCTGCTGTCCTCATGTGGATATATTGAATAAGTCTCAAAATGAATTGTCTTTTGAGACACCCCAAGTTCAGGCAGTCGGACGGAGCTCCAGGGGCTGAACCTCTATGGAGGTTTCAGCGACTGCAGTGGAGACTCAGGTAGTCAGTGCAACCATAAAGAGGGACGGTTCCTGTAATTCTTCTATATTTTCAAAGTTCAGAACAGTGGCTAACTTCAACAGAATCACTGAGGTTAGAAAAGACCTCTAAAAGCGAGTCTAACCATTAAGCCAGCACCATCGTATTCACCACTAAACCATATCCCCAAGTGCCCCATCCACATGTTTTTTGAACACTTCCAGGGATGGTGATTCCACCAGACCTGTTCCAATGCCTGAGCAACCTTTCAGGAAAGAAATTTTTCCTAATATCTATTATCTAAACTTCCCCTGGCACAACTTGAGGCCATTTTTCTTGTCCTGTCACCTTAGCTTTCATGTGGAGGTCTAAGGGCTCATACAGACAAGAGAAATCTTGCTTTTGAGTCTGCACCTCTAGAGGGTCTGATATTACAATGAAGACAGTACAGGAAAGGTTCCTCACCACAATCACAGTAGTGACCTTGGTCCTGGATTGAGAGGATGAATCTTGAAATCTTTTGTGCTTTTGCAAACTGCCTAAAATCCAATTGCTTGGGATCTTTCTAAACAGGGGCACTGAGGAAAATCAATCCAAATGCACTGAAGGTGTAAATTTAAAGTGTTAAAACTCACTCTTGTTGTAAGAATAAAGACAATTTAGTACTAAATAAGGGGATTCTCAAAGCAGCTTAATGAGGTTTTGATAATCCACTTAAAGGAGTGAATCTCTCTTGAATTTTCCCTATGGACAAACCTGTAATCTTTTGTCATAAATTCACTGCTACTTTTCTTGTTTGCATAAGTTTTATAAAGCTCATGGGGTCAATGCACCAAATAATGTCCACCTACCTGCTGCTCAGCCACACGGAGCTGTGTGAGAACATTTCTGACTTTTATTGAGAATATGCAAACTGCTGTTACATTGGATTCTCTCCATATTTTCAGTGATTTGATTAAAAAAAAAAAAGTTATATATTTTATATACATGCTTTATTTCCCTGGAGTTTCCAGCCCTTTCTGAACCTCTGACAATTCCTTAAGACTGAATATTGCTTCTCTCCACTTGAAATCCAGAAGCAGGAGCTTAATCTCAGGCCAGCGTTGCAAGGAAGCAGAGTTCAGATTCATTAAATGCAGGAGCTGTTCCCATTCCCATTAGAGATTGGTGTTTAGTGCACATATCAAGCAAACACAGGACAAGGAATTATTTGTTTCTTCCTCACGAGAGGTTTTGAACCCAATTTTTCCACTTGCTCAGAATGCCCAGCTCAGCAGGTTTCGGTTTTTTTTTTTTTTTTCCTTCAGGAATCAGGAGACATTCAGCACTAACTCTATCTATGTTGAATTAACGTGTGCAGAGGAAGGGCGCTCTGTTTTGGGGAGACACCACCATCGGCAGCCGGGAGTTAATGGAGACTACGAATGCCTCGGGGGAAAAAAAAATTAAAACCCCAAACAGAAATCTTGAGCGTTTTTTGCCTTTTGGCAGCACAGGTCCCGGCCCGTGGCCGTGTCCCGCCGTGCTGCCGCAGGGCCAGGAGAGGGAGCCGGAGGCCCCGCATCCCTGACCCATATCCCTGACCCGCATCCCAGCCCCCCATCCCGGCCCCACATCCCGGCCCTGCATCCCTGACCCGCACCCCGGC
>WEKY01015644.1:98086-293656 GCA_013390045.1 Picathartes gymnocephalus
CACCCCGGCCCCGCACCCCGGCCCCGCATCCCTGACCCGCACCCCGGCCCCGCACCCCGGCCCCGCATCCCTGACCCACAGCTCGGCTCCGCATCCCTGACCCGCATCCCGGCCCCGCATCTCGGCCTCGCCCGCCGCCTCCAGGCGCGGCCCCGCTGCGAACGTGGAGCTTTCGGGGGCTGCGGGGAGCCTGCGGTTCGCACAGACGGTGGCGGCGGCGGGGATTCGGCTGCGGAGACCGTGGATGTTCTCTGGGGATGGCAGGCCGTCAGAAAGGGACAGGATCTACCTGGGCAGGGCAGCAGAGCCATCACTGTCCTCAAGCTGGGCAAGCCGGTGTGTAGAGATTTACACTGGGAATGAAGAGAGGAGGGGCTGAAGGAAGAGAAGACCAGCAGGGAGGTGCAGGGGTTGTGACCTGGCTTTTTACCCCATCCCCGGGGTTCAAGGCCAGGGTGAATGGGACTTTGTGCAACTTGGTCTAGTGGGTGGCATGCCTGCCCATAATGGGGTTGGAATTAGATAACCTTAAAGGGCTCTTTTAACCCAAATCGTTCTATGATTCTATGAATTTTAAGCAACGGATGCAGGGTGACTGGGCAGGAGACAACTTGGAAACAATGAAACAGGCTGGATGGACCCTGCCTGCAGCACAGGCACAGCAGCGCTGAGAGCGTGGCACATGGGGAAGCTCTCACGCCCTTCGGGGAGTCAGCACAAGAAAGGCTGGGTCCAAAGTGCCTGCATCTGCCACACGGGGAGCAGGCAGGGCTGTGTTTAGCTGCACAGACAAGTGGTAGGATGGCTCACACAAACGGAGTGCTGTGATGGAAGGCTACAGGCTCTTAAGGACAGGCTGGTCTGCTGAGGAGGAGGGTTTGGCCTTTATGTGTGAGAGCAGCAGGGATGCACAGAGCTGTACCTGCAGACACGTGATGACTGCTGAGAACCTTCTTCAAGCAACTGGAAGAAGCCTCAGTGCTGTAGGTCCTAGTCCTCAGAGGATTTGTTAACCACCTGGATGGTTATCTGATGAAGTGACAATACACTAGCTACCTCAGTGTACTGAGGAACACAAAACTGAACACCGTACTCCAAGTGTGGCTCACCAAAGCTGAATAAAGGTACAGAATCACCTCAACCAGCTGGCAAGACTTTCCCTAATGCAGCCTAGGACACCATTGCTCTTTTTTGCAGCAAGGGCAGGTGGCTGGCTCATGTCCAATCTGGTGCCCATCAGGACCCCCAGTCTGCTGAGCTGCTTTCTAACTGGGTGGCCCAAGGCACACACACTGGTGCATGGGATTGTCTTTCCTCAGGTGCAGGACATCTCCTAGTGGAATTTCAGGAGGTTTCTGTCAGCCCATTTCTCCAGCCTGTTGGGGTCCCTCTGGATGGCAACATGACTCTCTCGTGTATCAGCAGATAGTGCTGATTTGCTGACAGAACTCTCAATCTGCTGTATTTGACCCTCCTCTGGGGAGGGACTGGGTTATCTCCAGAGGTGCCTTCCAACTTCTGTGATACTGTAATTTTGTGGTACTCAGCAGTTTTCATACCTCAAGTAAATTACCACTATGAATAAACAAGGGAGAAATAAAGAGCTAGTAGGAGTGCAACACTGCAGGAGTACAATCAATATTCATCAAATAGAAAAAGCAAAAAAATCAATAAGGTAAAAATTAAACAGTAAAAGAAAAAGAAATCTTTTTCGGTAAACAGGCACAACTGATCTACACTGCCATAGACCATGGATTCTTTCTCATTCTGTGCATACTTTCAGCTAATGGATCCACATTCACAGCAGGGAAAGTTAAGGCTACAGGGACAATCATTTCAGAGTTGTCAGGTGAGTTGCCTTCAAAATCTGGCATTGTTTCCATATGGTGACTTTCCCTTTATGTGCATAATATGCACCTAACATATATATGTAAATGAATATCTATAGATACACACATATACATTTATATATATATATGCACTCTCTCCTTGGAAGTGTAAATATGTCCTCAGGGTTGAACAGGGGATATTAATAAAGAGCCATTGTTCTCTCTGTGAGAACAAACAGCTAGGAATTCAGCAGGAAATAGCTAAAGCTGATATTTCATCCCTAGCATGTAGTACATAGATGCTCTACTTACAATTTTTTATTAAGACAAATAATGCTGACAAAGTTCAGGACTTGTCTTTTTCACAAGGTGAGCTCTGGTTTTTCTTTGCATGTTTGTGAGGTTAGACACATAGAAGTTTCACAAAGGAAAGTGGGGTAATGTGGAGCTCCCTGTGTCCATAGCTCTGGTGCTCTTCCAGCTGCCTCTGGGACCATGACAGGGTACAGAAATGGTGGGGGGTGTGGAGCTCCCTTCACGCACAGCTGTGGGAACCCTCTAGCCACCCGTAGGACCACGCTGTGGTACAGGATGAAGATATGTGTGCTTCCTGAAGCTTAGGTTGATGTCCCAGTACAAGTTTTCTGCAGTGCTCTCCAGCTGAGTGATGGAGGAGGGAGAGGACTGAGAAGTGCCATGATGTGGTTGTGGCTCTCTCTGGGGCTGGGGCTGTGGCTGCCAAAGACAGCAGAGTCAACATATGGAGCAACCACTCTCTGTCAACATGAGAAATCCTTTCCACCCTGCCCGAGGCTTTCCCAGCCTCACAGCAGGACTGTCCAGCACATATTTCCCTGTCAGCTGCAAGAACCTCACCCCGGGCCAATCATGTCATCAGCCCCACTCTAACAGGGAACACCACCATCATTCTGCCCACTGTGACATGGCCACTACAGTCTCAGAGTTTGCTGCCAGGAGCTCATCTGGGGGCCTAATCCTTGTCCAGCCAGGGAGAATGGAGCCATTTTGTCCCATGATGGTGGGAAGCTTACAGACCCCTGTAAGACCATGACAGAGTGCCCATTTGCCTTGTAGAGCACTGACAACTGTATGACTGAGTGGCACAGGAGGGTCAATGGAGGAGCATGCTATGGTCTGGTCACATCTCTGTCTGAGTGTCCATCTGCAGTACACAAGAGAAGCAAGGGAGGAGCAGCCTTCCTCCATCGCCACATGCAGATCTTGGTTTCCTACTCTCCCCAGTCCTCCCTGCCTTCCTCTTTCAGGCTTTTTTCACCTGTGTCCTCCATGGCCATACTGGGCTGGCGCAGGTCTTTTGGTGCCCATCCTGGCAGCATCAGGATTCTGCTCCCTGTGACATGGCTGCAGCAGCACCAGGGCTGGTGCCCAGGGTTAGTGCTCTGTCACTGTGACACAGCTATTATCTTCCTCCATTCAAGCAAGATGAAACAAATAAAAATAATAATAACCAAACAAAAACAACTGATAATGCTGGGGAGGGAAATTAAGTAACTGTAGGAGCAATTTAAAGACCAGCAACTCAGCAAAGGTTAAAGAGAATTAAAAGCTGCAGGTCTTACCCACTACATAATTTTAAAATTCTTTGTGGTAATTCATGCTGAGATGTGTGAGTATAAGTGTTAATTCTGGAACAAAAATGCTTGTTGAATTGAATAGATGTAATATTTCACAGCTTTGGAATTAAAGATGTCTAATGCCAAATCTGGAACCCATGAGTGGTTAACATGTTTCAGGATGTTTCAGCTTGAACTGCAGGACTTGTGTCCTTCTTTCTCCCAAATGAAGGGAAGATTCTTCCAGGAACTGTCCTGTGCCACAGAGTTTGGTTAGGCACCAGAACAAAATCCATAAATTAGCGTCCCTATGCTTCGTTCACCACAGGCCATTACATCCTCTTTAACTGGCAGGACCAGAGGCAGTGGGCCCAAACTGAAACACAGAACCCTCTGTCTAAACATCAGCAAAGAAGTTGTTACTGTGAGGGGGATCCAGCATGGGCACAGGTTGCCCAGGGAGGTTGTGGAGTCTTTGTTCTTTGAAATACTCAAAAGCAATCAAGATGCAGTTCAGGGAACTGGCTTCAGATGGTCCTGCTTGAGCAGGAGGGTTGGACCAGATACCCTCTAGGGTCCTTTCCAACTTCAGCCATGCTGTGATTCTGTGAAATATATGTATATTGTAGATTATAACAAGAAATTTTCCATTATGTGTCTCTATATAATTTCCTGAAACTTTTAACAGTTTGCACAAAAAATTTCCATGTTTTGGCTTAAGATGGAAAATGTTTTCTAAAGGATTTCAGTTATTTTTGAACACAGTTATGCAAACATGTAACTGGAGTGCAGTGGCTTTTTATGAGAGGGGGAAATGGAGGAAGTACTGTTAGGAAAATTTTAGCAGTCTTTTTCACCTTCATTAACTTCCATGTTGTATTATCTTATGAGACTATGGCAGCAACATTAGCACAGCCAGTAGAGGAGTGGTTCCTTGGAATAGAGGGAGGTAACAGGTATGGCAGAGACTTGATTCCCTAAACTGAAGCAGGGGATCAGGCATCCCAAGAAGTAGGACGTGGAGGTTGTGTGTAGTGGGAGGGTTGGAGCATGGTCTTGGGTGCTCCTACCCGTCCTGAATTACAGCTCTGAGGAACAGGATGCACTCCCACCATATGACTCATGTCAAGGAGAGAGGGTGCAACCCCTGTTTCCACAGTGAGACTGGTTCTGTCCTGCACTCCGACAGGCATGTTTAAGCATTTCTCATAGCCTTTTCATGGAGAAACCTTTGATGATGGAAGCATTGCCTTCACTGTTGACTAAAAGCTGGTAACATTACCAGCCTTATGTTGTCTGTGTGTGCTGTCTGCTCCAGTATGCCTAAATCATAAGCCACTAAAATACTTTGGCTTGTTCATGATCTTTAAAGACATCCTGAAGATGACAGCTGCATCTTCTGAGGTTTCTGTTGCCCTTGAGTGTGCACCTACTCCTGGTGTGTGCCAGCATTGTTCCTGGGTCATCTCTGCCCTGCAGTCACCCAGTGTTTCTCAGCACTTCCCAAAAGCAAGACCCACAGTGCCCTTGGGCACATGAGAAGTGTTGCAGAGATAGGGATGGGAAAGGTAAAAAAGGAAAGTAGTAGCTTGGAGGAAGGATAAGTGCAGTGGTGCGAGAGCAGCAGTTGCCCAAAAGCAGAAGCAAGAGCAGGAAGAGGCAAGCAAGAGAACCGAGGGCAGAGCTACAGAAATTCAGGGAGATCAAGGCAAAAGCCCCAAGAAATAGAGACAGGAAAGTTTATAAGCAGCAGACATTCCTGTCCAGATCCTGCAGAGTTGAGGTGAGTTCTCCCTTGCTGTAAGACAACCACCCACCAAAGCTGCTCTGTCACTGCCTTTCTCATCTGGGCAGGAGAGAGGAAAAAAGGAAAGACTCAGGTTGAGATAAGGACAGGGAGACATCACCAGTGACTGTCACAGGCAAACGAGACTCTTCTTGGGGAAAACTGATTTTGTAACAAATAATCAAAGTAGTATAATGAGAAATAAAACAAAATCTGAAAACGCCTACCCCAAAACTCTCCCCTCTTTCTGGGCTCATCTTTGCTCCTGGTTTCTCTACCTCCTCCTCTCCCATGGCACAGGAGAAAGAGGGATGGAGGCTGTGGTAAGTTCACCACACTATATCTCTGCTGCTCCTTCCTCATGTTGTGTCACTCCCATGGGAGACAGTCCTCCACAAATCCTCCAGCAGGAGTCCTTTGCACAGGGTGCAGTTCTTTGTGAACTGCTCCAGCGTGGGTCCCTTCCATGGGGTGCGCTCCTGCAGGAACAGCCTGCTCCAGGCACTCCTGCCCACTCAAGAGTGGGCTCCACTCTCCATGAGGTCACAGGTGCTTTCAGGAGCCTTCTCCAGTATGGCCTTCCCATGAGGTCACAGATTCCTTTGCGCATCCCCCTGCTCCAGTTTGGGGTCCTGCACAGGCTGCAGGTGGATCTCTGCTCCACTATGGACCTCCCTGGGCTGCAGGGGCACAGCTGCCTCACCATGGGCTGCACCAGGGGCTGCAGGGGAATCTCTGCTGCAGTGTCTGGAGCACCTCCTCCCTCTCCTTCTGCACTGACCTTGATGTCTGCAGGGCTGTGCCTCTCACATATTTTCACGTTTCTCTCTACTGCTGTTGTGCACATCTTTTTCCTCCCTTCTCATCTATGCATTGCGGTTTAGGACTGGTATTCTCTAATTTAGTAATCCTGCTAAAACCACACCCCTACTCTCTCCCCCTTCCTCTCCCATTTCCTGTTCCAGCAGGATGGAGTTGAGAGTTGGAGGCACAAAAGTAGAAAATCACAGCTTGAGATCAGAACTATTAACTGGAAACAACAATGAGATAAGAGAATAAACAATAACAACAACAATACTAATAACAAAAAGTATGAGGCAAAGAAATTATTTACATGGAAAATTGGCAGCAAATGCTGACCAGCTCTTCCCCATTACAATTTTTCCCCCCTGGAAAAGGATGCTCTTCTTCTTGGAAGAGAGAGTGTCTTTACTCATCACTGGCAATGACATGAGGTGATATTGAATAAAATCAGTGTCTAGTCATGCCTTCTAGCCACTCTTCCTCTCAGCTATTGCAAACAATTAACACTTCCTTGGCTGCAACCAGGTCACCATTACCCCAGGGGTGCCACCACTGTCACTGATGGGCTCAGCCTTGGCCAGGGGTGAGCCTGCCCTGGAGCCAGGTGCCATTGGCTCTGCTGAACACAGGGGAAGCTTCTGAGCAGTCTCTGATAGAAGCCAACCCTGTAGCAACCCTCAAAAGTCTTGCTATACAAACCAAATACAAATGGACATAAATTTCCTAACTGTTATTTGATAACTTTCTATTGTTTTGATATTCTGGATATGGCTGAAAAATGTTTTAATTCTGCTGCAGTATTAATCACTGCCACAATATATTCTGTCAAAGATAATAGAATTATGCTCCTGCAGTTTCAGAAGTGGCAGGTGAAGTTATCTTCTAATCTCTGGTGATGCCAAAGGATAGCATTTGGCCTTATCGTAGAGTGCTGTCACAGGACCCAGGCTATTCCAGATAGTTTATATAAATTTCCAGTGTACAAGTCAGAAAACGCATACTTAAAGTTAGGCAATGTCAACATATCCTCAAGAGCACTATTTTCTTTATACACTTTGGTATGCTCTGTTACAACACCAAAGACCCACAGTGCTAGATTTCCAGCATTTCTAATGCAGTAAATAGCTTGGTACCATGGTGCAGTGAAATGAGATGCTGTAGCTAAGAGGTTAAGGAAATGTGCAATATATCCAGCAATGTCAGTGTGTGCCCTTGCTCTCTGTGAGTTCTTGTTATGAGTGTTAGCTTCCTCTTACCTAACTCAAGCAGCTAGGAAAAGCTTTCTTCTTCATTTCAGCTGGGGAATCAAAGAATACTGAATTTTTTGTTAGCCACATTGTTCTTTTATTTGCCAGTGGCTGTTGAAATTGGAAATATTATGCATCATAACACAGCAGGCCATATAGCCTCAGGTGAACATACAGCCACCACTGTGAGTCTGTGTATTGATTTTATTACCAGGCTGTCTTGAAGAGCTGGTCTTATATCTGTCAGCTGCCAGGGACCTCGGGTGATAATGACTTGAACTTTGTGGGTTTCTTATTAAAAGCCTGTGGCACTCAGAAAGTCTTTTTGCATTTAATGGCTATTTTATCAAATTTTTCTCATCAAATATTGCTGATTTGTCTTATTGAATTGGCTACTGATGTAATCACACAGATACAAATGCAAAAAACAAAATGTGTGGTGGTATTTTCAGTACTGTACATATATTGAGAGCTCTGATATCTGGTAGCAAGCATCATAGATATCAGTGAAAATTTCTTTGATCTGTCTATACTAATAAATAAAACAAGGCCACAGACCACTGTCATAGTCTTAGGACCCAAGAGTCTTGTGGGTATTCTCTGACCCCAGTAACTTCTCTGAGCTTTTAAAAAATACTATTTTTATATTTAATTTCTTTCTTTTCTTGTAGGGTGTGAAAGGACATGAAGACTGTTATCTACCAGAGTAATGTTTTTACAGCATGAAGCTGTGGGAATGTGTTGCACGAAGTGTCTTGTGGCAAGAGGAGTGTTTGAGGGCACAGCGCTGACTGCTGCAAAGTTAACTGTAGGGTGGGGGACACCCAAACCACTACATTCTTCTCCATGTGGCTTTTTGGGGATGGTCCTGGCACAAATTATTCCCTGAACTGTGCCCAGTCATTGTCTTGGAGAACTCTTAACTGGGAAAGGCAAAAACCCTGCCAGGGAATATGCTAGCAATTATGCACTGCAGAAGGCTGGCAGTCCCATCCAGTGCTCAACTTCACTGCCTGGCACTTTTTCGTTTAACAGCATAGATATGTCCTGTGTTTTATAGAATGTCTTTCAGGAATATTATGGGATTAGGTTGTAAACAATTCTCTTACCTCTAATTCTTCCCAGTCACCCATAGATTATATGTGAAGCTTTTTAATTTTTGTATTGCTTTCTCCAGTGCAGGAGCATGTCAGCATTGCCACTCCAGCTCAATCAGTGGTGTACTTGCTCTCTGTTAATGGCTGTGATTATATTGGCCCTTTTCCCCTGCTGTTTGGAGGCATTTCTCTAGATCTGTCTCCCTCAAGGATGCCTCCTGCAAACTGGATTCTTTTTTCCCAGAGGCAATCTTAAATTCAATTATGGAATATCTAATGTCTATAAAGTTACACATATTGTTGTCAGTTCATTGTGTTCATTCTTTATTTATATTTTCAAATTTCTGGATAAAATTAAAGAAAACAACAAAGCAAAGCAAAAATATTCTAGTAGTTCTCACTTCTTCTGTACTCATGGTATAACACATTGTAAAACACATAGAAGATTAGACTTCAGACTGCTTCTATCCTTTAAGTAATGATTTTTATAGAATAGCTGTGATAGAAAGGTTTGCTATAAGCATCAAATACAATATCTAATTAATAAGTCTAGTGATGAGATACAAAAATGTGATGGTATTTTGTAAGAAATGAGGAATCAGTAACAATTGGTTTAAATACAATAGTGCAATAATGCCTTTATCTACTGATTAAAGATTGATGCAGATTTAAGTAAATACAGTTTGCCACCTATATACACAAATATATATGCCATTAAGTTAAGTATTGGAATACTTCCAGTCTAAATACGCTTTAAAAAAAGTATGGAAAATATCTGTAAGGGATGATTTCTCTGAAAGTGAGATATAGTTGTTATTGATGGTATGGCCTCTTTTGTAAAATTAGGAATATGAATTTGGAAGAACACATGTATAAGACTAGGTTTATAGGATTGAATTTTTTATATTCTGCATTTATATATCTTCTACATGTATGATGCTAAGTCTTTCTGCATTTTTTCTATGAAATAGTGCTGTTACATCAATGAGAGGAGGAAACTTTTAGGTATCTGCATAGGTAGTAAGAATGAGATCCAGAGGTCAGACCTTGTAAATAACCAAGCTGTGACCTAAGGCACAAAGTGGATTCAGTGAGAAATTGATTAGTTGATATTTCTGTAGTCTCATTCTGTCTGGAGTTATCAAAAATCTTGTTCAGCTGCTCCATGCTCCAGGCATTACTTACAACAGCAATGTCATTCTCATATATCTTATCTTCTTAAAGGTAGGATAATTAGAAAAAATTACTTCAATTTCAAATTTTTTTCCCATGGCCTTCTTCTATTTTTCTCTTCTGGTTTTGCAGTCTGGGTTATGCTTTAACTTGCCTGTACAAAAAGAAAAGAAAACCCATTGTTTTTCTTAAAACCAAACAAAGCGTTCTGGCTCTTTTTACTTGCCTTTCTGTTTAGGAACCCTGGGGAAACTCTAGAGGCTAATTTTTGACCATAACAACAAAAATCCTTCTTTTTACTGTAAAGAAGCATGGGATTATCTTAGGAACTCATGACTCTGGGGATTTAGTCTTTAAGACTAAGCAGTGATTATTACTAAAACTCAAGATAAAAACAATTCTGCTGATTTAGAATAAGCTCTGTCCTTCCATAGCTTCAGAATAAGACCAGTAAGCTGAATATTAGCCAGCAGGCATTACTATGGTTTTGCATTTATAAAATTATTTTGTTTATCTTTTGAGATGTCTTCATCTTGATGAAAGAAACTGCAGTTTGTGTTTCAGAAAACTTCACAGATAAGATCCCTTGCTGGCCTTCCAACACTAATTGTGGTTTCCTTATCCTGTATGCTCTTTTTATGTTTCACTGACTCACTCCAAGCCTGTCTTTACATATCAGGCTTTTCTGCTTCAGCATATTCCAGGATTCTGCCCACTGGAGAGGCTGAGCTGGAGAAACAGCTAAATGTGCATCCTTCTGATGTCAAGCGGGAATGGTCTTTCCTTGTTTATTCTTAACAAGTCTTGACAGTGGCCCTTTGCAAAAAGACAAGGTTTTCTTAGTGAATGCGTTCGTGAAAAACTTGTTTTGATTGACAACGGCGACAATACCCCGAAGGGATATCATACTGTAATGGAGCTCTTGCCTTCTTTTCACACAGAGCAGGAGTAATGTGTGCTGGGGCACCTGAGTGGATGCTCTTTTCTCTCTAAATAACTTTGGAGGGGGAAGGGTGAGGAGGTGGGTTTCTGTTCCTTTTTTTTTCTAGAAAGCATAAATGCTGTTAAAACTTGCTTTGGAGAGAGTCCTGTGAGATGCTAGGAAAACTGTAGTTGAGATAGTTCTGTCATGTGCACATATGTAATTTTCTCCTTTAAATAAAGCAAAACTCCTGCTATTGCAGGTTCGTATTTTGCAATATACATTAGTTAGTTGCTTATTCTCACAGTGTGTTTTATCAATACATCATCATCAAAAGTGACAGTTGTGTGAATCCGTCACAATAAATGTAGTAATAGTTCTGTTATTGTCTCCGTTGTTAGAATGTGTTCAGGACATGGCTACAGCATCTCCACTTCTGAAAAAAACATCAAACATCAAATGCCTTATGACTAATAAACCACTGCATACAGCTGTGTATGTGGATACTGTACATATATGTGCTGCACAGACATGTGCATTTATAGTAACATGCTGTAATTATGGCAAAAGTTTTGTCAGCATTTCCAGTGCAAACATCATTTTCAGCATTTATTACACAACTATAGGTTAGATCTCAGATAGAATTTGGTGAACGAGGCCTCAGCCTGGGTAGCAAACCTATGGATTTCTTTTTTAAAGTATTGCTTCATAATGTATACAAACACAGACAGATGTTTGCAAAGTTTTTATTTGTGATTCTGTAATTAAAAAACAGTACAGGTTTAAGAAGAAATTTGCTTCACAGAAGTACTTAAGTTAAAAAAGAAAAAAAAATAAAGAGGAGAAAAAACCACTAATGACTCAACTTGCCTAGCATAGTCTACCTTTTTTCCGTGTTTCAGGCTTTTTTTTTCCTCTTTTGACAGTGAGGAAATATCATGTCTATCCTTTTCTTCTTTGGCTGTTCCAGGTTTCCAGGAGTCTGAGAACTGCAAGGACTGATGTACTGCAATCCTTGGTGATACTGGAATTGCATGTGAGATAAGGTTTCATGAACATCTCAACACTTGGCAGACATGGTAGGGAATATGACATGCTCCTGTTGGAGCTTGGACTTAAATGATCAGATTCTGTTTAATTCTTGTGTTCTACCATAGCTGGTGGAAAGACCCTTACTCAGCTGGACATGGCCTGTGAAAGGGTTTGGCTGTGAAAGATGGGTGCCTTCCACCTTTTAGGCAGCTGTTATTCACAGCAAACCTTCCTTCAACTCTTTCTGTCCCCTCACAGACATCCTACTGCCCCCTGCTCCCCACCTTGTTGCTCCAGTACAAGGTTGTAGGGCTGCTTGAAGATGTTTTTACTCTCACTTACTCTTCCCACTTTTAGACATAGGTAGATAGTTGGGGGGTTGGGGATAATTTACTAGAATTAAAAAAAAAAGGAAATCAGCTGCAATTAAGTTCTAGATACACCAAATGAAACTTTTCATCTAGAAACAAATGGTATGAAGAAAATTTCTATCTCACCTATAAAAAAGGGAGATGAATCAAGAGTATCCCAGAAGAATGACCTGAACTTGTTGCAGCAGGTCCATGGGAGGGCTACTAAATAGACCAGAGGGCTGGAACACCTTTATTGTGAGGAAAGGCTGAGAGTTGGGTTTGCTCAGACTGGAGGAGAAAGCTCCAGAGAGACTTTATTGCAGACTTTCAGTATATAAAGGGTGCTTATAAGAAAGATGAAGGACCTTTTACCATGGCTTGTAAGGGACAGGATAAGGGACCATGCATATTCAGATTAAAAGATGAGAGTGTTATCTTGGACAAAAGAAAGAAATTCTTTACTTGAGGAAGTGAGACACTGGAACAAGTTGCCCAGAGAAGCTGTGGATGCCTCATCCCTGGAAATATTCAAGGCCAGGTTGGATGAAGTCCTGAGTGTGGGGATGAACTCCTCTGGCTGGGAGTTGAAATAGATGATATTCAAAAGTCCTTTGCAGACCAAACTATTCTATGCCTCCAAAATGAAGAAAATCACAATTTTAACTTTGAAATGATCAAAATGAAAGATTCTGCTAGTTGAATGTCTAGGTGGAAAAAGAATATTATATCAATTTCCTCAAATATCTTTGTTTCAGCAAGAAAAGAATTTCACCTAAAACCAATGAGATAAATTACATTGTGTTCCTACTTAGCAGAGTTGAAATTTGAACCTAATCAGCTTTAACCAAATACTAATTTCATTCTCAACACCAATAAGGGGATTGAAAAAGAAAAAAGAAATATATCAAAAAAGAAAATGCAAACCTAACAGTGGGTATTGTCAGACTGACCTAAAAGTATATTCAAGATTTCTATTCTCTTTACATACAATTATGTATGCAGAGAGAAGCATGATATCAGAGAGTTCATACTTTAAATGGGAGTTTTATGTAAAAAAGGGCCTTTGAGACTGGCTTGTTATTGTCACTTTTGGTACTGATGGCAAATGATGGTTTAAAACCAATTGTCCAGCAGCAGCCAGGGTTTTGTTGAATGTCTATGATGAATACCTGAAACACTAGAGCATAATTTAAAAACTTTGTGATTCTTTACCAAAAATACCTATATATATATATACNATTCTTTACCAAAAATACAGATATATATATATACATATATATATATATAGTTACATAGATGTAAAAAAAAATAATCTTACAAATCATCCTTTGTATAATCATGTTACATATGAATGTAATATAGATTTTACAGAGAGTTTCCTTCATGCCATCTGATGTACTAATGAGTTTGTCATTAGGTTTAATTGAAAAGATAGGGTGGAAAACACTAATCTCCTCTTGTATTCCAAACTTTTTTGAATGAAAGTTTTCCTGTCATGTAGCATGAGAATTCTAGGACTAATGCCCTTTAGCTAAAACCAACACCACAAATTTTCTCTGATTAGCTGAAGAAGAACAAACAAAGCCCAGCTATGTTCTTGAGATTATAATCAAAGTTGCAGGTGCTTGCTTTGAAACTGTAGCAATGAACAAAACAACAAGCAAACACACATTATTTATTAACTATACAATAGAGCTGTTTGTCAAGTGTGTTTTGTGGTGATTAGTCTCCACACTCCTAGTTAGGGTCTTGAGATCTGGTATGTTCATTTATGCAATCATTATGAGTGGAAAAAGGTAAACTACCCTGACAGTGAAAGCTGACCTTTCAGTTATTTTCCTCAAATCTGAACTATCCATTTGTCAGCCATGGTGTGTGAAACAATTCCTTTCTATCTATATTAAGCAGCAGCAAGCCTTCAGTTTGGAAAAAATTAAGGTGAATAAAGGTCATCAAATCTCTTTATCTGATTGTAGCCAAGAAAATTGCTGAAAGCAAGCAAGTATGCTGCAGGCACACTGGTGATTTTTCACAATGCCATTGAGTAGAACCTTCAAATTTGGTGCAGTTATAGATCATGGACCAGAATGCACACACGTGCACACACATAAAAGCAGGTAAAAAAAAAAAAAAAAGAAAAGAAAAAGAGAGACAATTCAGATTTCAGTGAGACTATTCTTTCACAGGACAACCAATGATTGAGGATTTGGTTTTGTTTGCCATTTCATCATTTTAGTCTTTCAGTGTGTCTTATTTTGTAACTTCTTCCTAATCTTGCTTTATTTTTATACATACTTATTATTTATCTGTAGTTAAGCTGTATGAAGACACCCATAGAAAAGCTATAGGTACCCATAAAATTAATTAGATTTACAAGTCCAAATGATGGCCAGCAAACAGTGCAGCAATAATCCCACAGAGAGAACAAATTAACTCAGCAAGCCAATAAATCAGAACAAGGAAACTGTTTTGTTTTTCATTTCTAAGAAACAAAATCTGAACTTGCCCAAATGCTTTATCAAATAAATGACCCTTCAAAGATGCTCAGAATGTCATGATGTTTGACGGGGTGGTCTGTTTCTTTTTTCATAAAGAAAATTATTAAACACTTCTCTAGTTTTTGTGTATGTTGTGTGTTGCAGAAGGTATAACCTTGTCAGCTATCAAGACTCAAATATCTCTGATGTCACTACTATTTATCACATTCCAACCAAGAAAATAGTCACCTATTTATTAATTGGTTGAATCATTATCAATAATTACAGTTGTGCTAATTTTGCCCATTAGCCTCTACAAGACAATGGGTGATGAATAATTGCATATTGCAACTGGGAATAGGTGACCAAAAGCTAATGTTCTGTGTCAAAGTACAGGGCAAAAAAATTCTTTCTCACCAGGTAATAATAATGTCTTGCCATAGTCCCAGATAAGCTCCTGGGTAAAGGGACCATCACTTGCTTTACTCACCTAAGAAACAGGGCCCTGGTCTGGCTGACCTCTACACCTCAAGTTTAAACCATCGTGTTTTGGGATCTAGTTGTGTTGCATCTCTTGAAAGCATAATGTCCCCCCAACATGGTGTCCCTCCCCATTTCCTATCCCAGAATAGACAGACAGACACAGATACCCGCAGAATGTAATTCAGACTTAATATGTGTCCAAATACCAACATTTTTGTCAATTACTATTTTGCACTAGGTGTTGCAAGTTAGAAAGAGGAGTCTTGGTTTTCTTCAATATAAATGTTACTACTAATGAGGAAAAGTATAATATGTGCTATGGAAAGTAATGTAACTAGTTTTTCTTTTTTTTTTTCATGACGGAATAAGACCTAGTGGAATTACCGTGTTTTCCTATAATTTGTCAAATGAGCATTTGAGAACAAAGAATTGACATTTAAGGCAAAAGTACCTCTTCACTGACCCAAGGCTTTTCTTTTTGATTCCAAACATTTGTGGCAAATTTGAGAGACAAAGTTTGCCAAGGTTAATAACAGAAAGTGGTAGCCAACGCTGAACACTGTTTCTGCCTGCATGGATGGACTGCTATCCAACCACATCTTGAATATGATTAAAAACATAATTTGACTTTGAAATCCAAACATATCTAGCACCTTCCTCCCTAGAGGATCAAACCAGATGTGCCTTGTTTTTATCCTGCTGGCAGCTAAACATAATTTCCTAGGTAGACATCCACAAAAATCCTGTGATGTCTTAAAAAGTAAATTTCATCAGGGTAAACACATCACTAAAGCATTAGACCAATGAAATTTTAAACCTCATCTCACAAAGTTATATTTCACAAAAGTGGAAAGCAGTTTTTATTCCTTTTTGCTGCCAATTTTGTGAACATATGGTGTAATGTGGAAACATGGATAGTCAGAACAGTTAGCAGTTGCAGTGGTACTGCTGGCTTATTTCCACTTTACAAATTCATACGAAGCTAAAATATCACGCTGGTGACATATGCTTACCGGCTCTCCATTTACTGCCTGCAGCTATGGGCTCCTGTATTCTAATGGTAATTCTACAATCTGTTCACTGACAGCTCAGGGGGCCAGATGATATGCACACTACTGACAGGGACATCACTTTCATGAAACATTTACTTCTCTGCACCTGAATATTGGAGTAATCATATAGAGAGTCGACACACCATGAAATAGAGTTAGACTGAAGATTCTGAGAAGAAAATAGCAGACTGTCACTCAAAATAAAGTTCATTTTATACCCAGCAGAGCTAGGTTAAAAGACATTTCCATACACTGAAAATGCTTTCCATCCTTAAAGCTGCAGTTTAAAAGAAAATATTTTCCCAGTATTTTTCGTTGGTGGCTCCAGGGATAATTACACTCCAAGACTTGCATTTGGGAATGAAGTCAGAATTATAGTGTGGGCACTGAAAATTCAACCCTGCCACATTGTCAAGAGCACCACTAAACCACCCCTGAGCAACTTCATTTTATCTGCTGCCAGGTTGGCTGTGAGGTTTTGAACACGTGAAGGCCATTTGCACGAAGCCATCCCTCAGGTCAGATCCTCCCACCTCACTGAGGCAGAGGCACAGGTGCAGGTGAGCATTCAGTGGTGGATTGGTGCCCAAAGAAATGCACAGCCAGCATGGGATTAGGTGGCTGGCACTGGGGAGATACATCCATGAGCAGCCAAAGGAGTCAAAGGACTGACTGTGGGATTGGATCAGCTGCTCAGAGTGAGAACTGCTGGACTGTCCCTGAGCAGGCATAGGCAGGGTTGATAAGAAGCATATTCAGGTGAGACCTGACAAAATGCATAATGCATTGCATAAATACTACATTTTACAGAAAAGGGTAATGATAAATACCAAGGCAAAAGGTTAATTTAAATATGCAAAAAAAAAAAAAAATTGAGAAAAGGCCTAAAAGGCCAGATAATATCTTTTCCCTTTGTCATTCCCACAAAAGACAACAACCAATTATCTAGTATTATGAAAGAGAAATAGAGCAGTAAAATAAAACGAAGATTATTTCCTTGCTAATATAGATAGGTCAAGGATAAACACGCAACGTGTGAGCCAGCCGTTGGTAAGCATGGAAATCACCATTCCATATTACCTGTGAATAGAAATACAGTGTTGACATTAATGTATTTTCTATGTCTTGGCCTTTGTGAAAGTAATTATGAGCAGAGATGGCACTGGTGAAGAAATTTAAACATTACTAGGCAGATGGGAGTAAAATTAAAAGCTGGACTGGAAGATACAGAATGAAGTAGTATGTGAAGAGAAAAACAATCATGAGGAAAAAAGAGATAGTATGAAATCTTTCCACATTAATGTACCACTGAACATGAAACATCACATGAATTTATAACGAAAACACACAGAAAGCAAAATGGAAGTTGCTGAGAAGTAAAGCTTGTGATTGCCATTGCTGCGGATCAAGAATCCTCCCTGTCAGTCCCTTGTGATGGTCCACTGAAAATCTGATTTTTGCTCCAGTGAGCAAAACTGCCTTGATTATGCTCTGTTGGAATTATCATATGCTAGAACAATGAAGTCTGGTCAGACATCATCAAAACAATGTCTTATCAAATATCCATGGATACTTCTCTAATAACCACTCCTGTGGTTATTTCAACCCTTTTCCAAATTCTGATTCTCTATGTATTCTCAGTAGACAGATTGCATAAAGCAGAGTCAACGCTATTAATGTCAAGTAATAAAGAGTTTGTTCTACAATACCTGGTCCTCTTAAGGGATTTTCTCATAATATCTCATAATAAATTCACATACACTCCTCTTGTGTAAGGAAAGGCTACAAGAGTTTTGTGGTTTGGTTTTTTTTCTGGGTTTGGTTTTTTTGGTTTTTTTAATTTGGTTGGGGTTTTTTTGTTGTTTGTTTTTTGGTTTTTTGGGGGGTTTTTTGTGGTTTGGTTTGGTTTGGTTTGGTTTGGTTTGGTTTGGTTTGGTTTGGTTTTTTTTAGGGGATCTTTCAGCTTGTTTCAGAATGACAACTGTCATTGCATTATTTTGGAATGTTTACAGGGATCACTTGTCCTTGAGATATCCTGTGTCCAAGATTTTAAAAACTTTCATTTGTGTTGTAAAGATGTAGTACAAGGAATGTACTTTGGGTGTACTGATTAGAATGTTTTTCACCAAAAGGTATTAATATGCAAGGTTTTTGTATGAAATGGCTTGTTTTGTAGAAAACAGAAATGTCTGGATTTAGTTTTTGAAAAAAAAAATTGAATAAATAGAAAAAAAAATTTTGACCTCTCTGAACAGTCATTTTTAAATCAAAATTAATTGGAAATATAAAAAACCTTCTGTAGTTGTTTTTGCATTCTCTTGCTCAAGCAACAGTAAGGTACATAGAGGAATAATTGAAAAAAATTTATTTTTCCCCCCAGAAAATACTTGTTTTTAAACAAAGTACCAAAAAAAAAAAAAAAGACACAGAACTATTCTTAAAATATTGAAAGATACCTACTTTTTAGTCTATTCCAACAATTCAGAGAAAATATATAGAATTTTCAACCTAGTATACTAGCTACATTTTAAAGGATTACCTGGAAAATTTCTCTGCTTATATGACAGCAGGGATGGCTTAGGGCAATGTTAACATGTGGCTGGAGCCTGTTACAGAATGTAGCAGAATGTGTATACACGTTTTATTATTTTATGGAACATTTATTTATACACCTCTTGTTTTTATTTATCCAAATTTATAGTAGTATCTTAAAATTTTATTGTAAGAAGTCCATTTATCTTATAATAAAATATCTTCTACTTGTGTGGGAAGATGAAGAGACAGAGCACAAAATCTCTTCATTATTTTCCCCCAGTTTCAAGTTCTTTAAAACACACTGCAATACAAGGGTTTTTTTTAGAATTACCTGAAGCACTTTCCTGCAGTAGTCCTCTAGAGTGAGGATGCTATTAAATGCAAAGAGAAGGCGTGAATGCCATGTAGCTGCTCTCCCAAACCTGGAATGAAGGGTAGCACTGTGACTGTATTTTTATGAGGTAACTATTTTTACATCTTGATTGCACCAGACTTTTAAAAACTGAATTGTAGCTTGAATTTCAGGGATTAACATACTGAACTGTAAGGTTCAGAAAACTAGGTATTTTGTTGTGTTATTAAGAAGATTCAGGTGGATTTTGAAGAGAATACCTCTCTTCACTCCAGTATCCCTGAGACACTAGAGGAAAACACAGATGTCTACACAAAATATACAGACTGCTAATATTTGAAATTTTTGCATATCCTTCTATGACATGACACACTGTTTTGGGATCCTTTTGTTAATCTGTTGGACTAAATAAAAAGTGTTGCAGCGGTTTTTATTAGTTAATTGTACTTTGGTTTGTTCTATGTACCCCTGTTTATACCTGGTATACTCTCCCTGTTAATTATCTGTCCCCTCCCCTGGTTGAGCGAGAGGATCCCTCTCTCTCCTGTCACTCTCCTCTCCCCTGCCCCGAGTTCTGGAAAGGTCCTTGTTATTTCGTTATGCATTGGCCCTTACAGGTGTATTCCCCCTTCCCTGTTCTCCCGTTTGCTGTGTAACCTGTCCCTCATCCCTGGACCACACCCTTGGGCTTTCCCAATTGGTTGTGTTCGCGTCCCCACCCCTGGGACCCTGGGAGTATGAAACCCCCTGTTACCTTTGTTCTGGGGGTCACTCGGAGCAGAGCATAGGAGGTTCGATCCTTCTCTGTGAAACTCCTGGTGGCCTGACTCAGTTAGTCTCTCCCCATCAGCTAAATAAATCTTAGTCCCATATATAGAACTACTGAGTCCTCCCTGCTTTGGCTTCTCTACGCAGTCACCACCTGCTCTTCACGCTGCTCTCGGCTCTGCTCGCTGTGGCTGCGATAGGGCTCTGGGGATCAGAGAAGGTCCCCAGAGGAGTCACCTTCGACCGGCGCAGCCTTGGCACCCCGGGCAGACAAGCACGGCGAAAAAAAAGGAAAACATATGACACATACAATAATTCAGGGGCTAATCTCTTTAACATGCACCCTTGGAAATCTTGAAGCCACCCAGCTCTTTGCCTTGTTGTACCACCCCAAGCCTCCCACACGTGACGTAGCCAGATGGTGGCATCTGGATGAGGTTTGTTTGTACCGAATACTGTGCTTCGATATGTCTCTGCTCTGTACGTTTGTCACTGGCAGTGACTTTTTCAGCTGCTTTCTCATCCTCTTCTTGCAGCACTGCAGCTTCACAGACTGGAATTGAACTCACTCAGATGCAGCCAGCAGAGGCTTTTCCCTAATGCTGTCTGATGGCAAGTCCCACACTGAGCCTCTCCCCTGAAGGGGAACTGATGGAGTTGCTCTGTCCCAAAGGCCACGCTTGGCAGCTCCTTTCTGTCTAAAATTTTTCCAGGTCACGCTTGCACTAGCAAATGTTTTGGACCGATGACTTCACATCAGCGTTGCTCTGAGGCTTCCTTTCTAGCACTCAGGCCTTAGGGCCTGGACAATGAAGCTTGAGGATGGTGCCTCACTTACAGTTTCCTTTTTCAAATGTATGTTCTGGAGTCTCTGAACCTTTCAGGATGTATCACTGCTTTTATGGAATTGGTTGGTGGGTATGGCTTTGAAGAAAGTCACCTACGAAATGAAGGTATCTGTTGTTTTCATCCCATGGAAAATGTGAAGTAAAAATTTTTTAATCAAGTAGTACTTTTAAAATAATTTTCTAAGTCTTCTTTCAGAAAGGGAATCATTGATAAGTACAACATATTTGGATCCTAAAGGTTACATACAAAATGAATGCTGCTCTTTATTTCTGCACAAGTTGCTGAGGCTTCTGGGTGCCTGGGTTGTTTTGCAGAGGACAATTTGGCCCAGATGCTTCACAGCACAGAACACAGTTTTTACCTCTGCTCTGGGGCAGGCAGTCTGTGAGAGTTGGGAGAGATCTGCCTGAGACTTTTGTGAACCACCACTGCATGGTAGTCCAAGTACCAGGCAGGCAACATGAGGAGAGGCTCATGGTGAAATTTGGCTGCTGCCTGATTGGGAATCCGAAGACATTATTTAACTTCCAGGATACACTACCTCTGCATTCTTAATAACTTGTCTGTTTTGCACTACCACCTTGATGCTTGAATATCGTTTTAGTGCCCTATTTAGGTCACTACAGATCTTTTTGGGGGATGAGCATCCAAACCAAACAGTACCTGACCAAAAGTATTACCAATGTTAGCGGGGTTAAATGGCCCATCCTGTTCATCCTGACATCATGAATCAAAAATTACTTTTTACATGGATAAAGCAAGTACACCTTTAAAGCAGATAAATACTAAAATATAAAGTTAAGTTAAAAGCAGGAGTCCCTTGTACTGAGTGTTTTCTCAGCATCTTTTTGATTGTTTGGAGACAGCTCAAGTGCTCAGTTTGTTTAGAGTTTTTGTTTTTTACCAATGCTTGGCTGCTGATTCAGTGGTGTCAAAGGAGACATTTTACAGGCCAGGGATTACAATGTCTCATCACAATATTTATCTGCCCATTTCTGCTCGGCTTCCTATTTTCCTTTAGCTTCAGCTGTAAGTCAAAAACATAAAAATATTCCTGTTCCTAATGGTGAAATCCCGGTCTATGACATGACATACGTGTGGCACCCTTATTCACCCTGCAACCAAAAGATCTTTCCTTTCTGGTAAGTGTTGACAAAAAACAAAATAGCGTTAAATAGTCATGTCCTTTCTTCCAGTGCTTGTAGCAGTAGCATGTACTTTTTCTCTTTCCCTTTTTATTTCCATTAGAGATTTTTGCTATTGTTTTCTCTTATTTATCCCCAGGGATACCTCTATATGTGGACTCAGTATCTGTCTTTTTCTGTTTTTTTCTGACTGTACAAATTTTAGTTCTTTGTGTTTGTTTTTTGGTGATTGGGGAGTGTTATTAATGCTGATTTACTCCAGTTCTTGGTTCTGCTTTTGTATCAATGGTACTATTTTCCTTACTGACAACTTCACTAAGTGCAGCATCATTTCACTGAATTTCATGCTGAGTGCAACATAAAAAAACCTCTTTACTTAGAAAGTTAAAGTGATTGTTTTTTGACTATGCACATCAGAAAGACTCTACAGAATAGCAAAGTCCCGAACTGACTTCTTCAAACACTTCTCCAACCAAATTAAATTTGCATATTTGGGTAGAAAATGATAATAAAAAAACCCCTAAGCTCTATTAATTGATATAACAACCTCTATTATACAAGCTTCAGCTCTGATTCACACTTCTTTCTTTTCTGAAGCCAAAAGTTACAATGAAGAGATGCTTTTATGAATGCACCCTATTCTCTGCAAGCCTTTCTTCATTGCTGAACAAGAATGGATACACTTTCTCCAGCATTGCACTCCTTGGTTCGCATCATCGCTTTGCTGAGTCAAGCTAGGCTGCTCTGGCTACTCTGGATAGTCCTGTCATCTCTTCTGGAATTGATGGAATCTCTGGGTAGTTCCCCTTCAGTCAATCTCTTCACTGCATTTGAGACACTTGCTGTGATTGTCCCAAAAAACTCTTCCAGTTTTCTTAATCACCTACCTATTTACTATTCACCTACCTTTTTGCCCCTAATCAAGTAACGAGTAGGTTGCTGGCTGCCCAGCTTTATCCTATAACAGCAGAATGAGTCACAGGATGGAGTCCTGTGTGAAGGAATCATCTATATGCATGGCTATTCATGTTTAGAAAAAAAAAACCAACATTGTGCTGTCCAAAATCTAAAACAAGGACTTATAGCAACTGATTTAACAGCTGGTTTTTCTTCACATTTCTCTAGAAATTGCTTGAAGTCTTGACAGAAACATAGTAACTACTGAGGGACTGAAGATAATAACCACGGGAAGAAAAAGGACTTGTAATTAGTTTCCACTCACAACAGCAGAAATCCAAACAATCTATCCCCCCAAAACCTAAATATCCTACTTCTGTGTCTCTGCCTATCACTGCCTACCTGTTTTCATGTTTTATCCTGTGATCCCAGCCAGGCAGACACCTTGCCTTCCCCTCCATTCAAATATTATTAGCTCTGAAATGATAACAAATTGCAATAGTTTTAAGCAGTTTTAAGTCAGTTTTAAGCTTACCTGTTTAGTCTGAGATCTGTCAATTCTGCCTTTTCTTGGAGTAGGTCCTTTCCCCAACCACGGGCCTGGGAGGTGTCAGGTGCCAGCTCAGGGAGTCACTGACAGGTCACGTCACACCGGGAAGGGCTGCTCCCAGGGCACAGAGTCCAGTGCCTTCACTGTCACCTTCCCTTCCTGCTCACATTATGGCTCATCCCGAAGGCGGCAGGGCCACGGAACTGCCCCCAAGCCCCTGTGCACAGGCTCCAGACCCCTCCACTGGTGTGCAGCAAAGCCAGGCCACCTGCAGCGAGGCTCCCATTCATGTGCAGGTAGGCTCCATGTGGACAGCAGGCTCATTTACACATGGGAAAGTAACACCGAGGTTTTAATTGGAAATGTTAATGGACATAAAAATAAATGGCAGTAGATTTTGATGGAGCAAGAAGTTAAAGTAACTCTGGGGCCATGTGCCCCTACAGAGTCATCCAAATTCATTGCAATTCTGCTGATTTCATTACCAGTTTATCTACAGAGAGAAATCATTCTCTCATAGCATAGTAGTTTAAAAAGGAGTAGCTATTCTTGCAACCCTGTGAACTGATGCACACAATTTAGAACAAGGGCATATTTTGCAATTAAACCTAAAATAAAATAAGCAAACTCTGAATAAATTAGGATTTCTCTAAAATATGAGAAATCATATAGTGAGTTATTCAGATCTGACCATTCCAGAATGTCTCCTTCTACCGAAAAGCTATCCAGGTGTGAGTTTTGATCCTAGATTGGGTAAGATCTTGAGCAAGGTACTTAAATTTTCAGTTACACTTCTATTTTTTAAATGTTTTTTTCCTAACCTTTATTGTTTCAACAGCTCATACAGTAGATGGCTTTGAGGCTCAGAAAGTCAGTATTTTAAAATAACTGCTTATATAATACATAATAATTTAAACATTTAGGACTTGAAAACCATTCCCTTTGGAGCCCTTGAGAGAAATGTTATATATATGCAAAAATGCAGATGTTAGTAGGAGCAGCATGTACATATCCAAGAGCAACATTTGGCCCCCTTAAGTCAAATGAAAAAACTTTCATGCTTACATGCACACTCACAAACCCACCCTGCTGTGAAACTAGATATCATTTTCTGATTAAATGCTTACTCAGTCTGTCTGTACCACAGAGTGACTGCAATAGTAATAAAGCTCTGATATGGCATAGATTAAACCTTGAGGACTTTGTGGTGGTGTATTTCTAGATAATTATATAATCAATAAGAATAACACTTATCTCTTACAGAGCAACTTTTATCTTAGGATTTTAGGTTGTGCCAGCATGTAAGATGTAAATCTGAAAACAAAACAATTTAATTTAGTGGGAAAATGCAGTTATCTCATGGAAAAGGACTTTCTGCTGCTTTCTATTTCTTTTATGGAATTGAAATTACAGATGTCTTACTCTGTGCTTGCTACAGCAAATGAAGGTGATCAGAGCAAGCGTAAATGAAGAGAGAATGCAGAGATTATGGGTGAGGTCATGTGTACTGGCTCGTGGCTATTGTTCAGTATGCAGCATTACGAGAGGCAAATCCTGGTTTCTGCTGAGGGACGAAGGGGGAGCAGAAAGGTGAGGAGCCTCCCATCTGCCCCAAGCCTGGCTACTGAAGGGGCTGCGAGCATCCTGCTGTGGCACTTCCTGAGCTCCAGCGCGCCAGGTGCCTGCAGGGGTGAGGGGAAGGAACTCTTTGGTCTCTCTGGTCTCCCTTGTCCTCAGCTGGGCTGTCAGCCATGTACTGAAACCTTTAGGGGGTGGTGTAACATCACTCTCCAGTGTCCTGGGGAACTCGTCCTCCCACAGCACCTCCCTCTGTGCCCTGCAGAACAATATCCTGCAGGCAGAGGAGGTCTCAGGACAGGCAGCGCAGTTTTCCAGGAACCTGGAAAGGCATCAAGAGGTGGGCAGTTTCCTGTCTGGTACTTTTTCTTAGCTGATAGTTTCTCTGGAACTTCTGTGAAATTCAGAAATTTTATGTGCATGTTTTCCTGCTGGAGAAAGTCACTTTAGTGAATGATTGAAGGCAAAATTTGGCAGTTTTGCAAATCCAAATTTTATAAACAAAGCTTTTAAATTATCTAAGTTCTACACATTAAAATGAAAGGTGTCAAGTCAAAATTTTGTACTGTATCGAGATTTATGTTTGTTCTAAAAGTATTAGATAATCAAAAGGGTAAAAATATACAGATTTTAACTAATTAAAAAGGATGAAAAATATTTTCATTTAATACTTTTCTCCCCCTCTAATTTTGAAGCACTTTAGATAATGTTGTAGTTGGGAATATATTTTGCCCAGCTTTATTAAATAATATTGAATATTAAAGATTCATCCAAGCCTTTTCCCCTAGGTATGGACTCTTCCCAACCATAAATCCATCTCAGGATTACATCTCATCTCCTCATGTTCTAATTTGTCCCAGGAAAAAGTGAGGCCCCTGGTGTGGCTGTCCATTTGCCACTCTTCCCTGGTTTTGGCCTAAGATCAGAAAGGGTCTGGGCACATTTCAGGCCTCCAACCTGAAACCTCTTGGAGACCACTGGGATCTCTGTGAGCTGTGACTTGGGCTGAGAGCATTAATAGCACACGCAAAATGATGGCTGAAAAGTGATGATAAAATGTGATAATATGATATAATTAGGATAAAGTGATGTTAAAAGGGAATTATAAATGCTGTCCTCCAAGAGTGAAACAAACAGCTCAGTCACAACTCATCAGCTATTCCTGGGAGACATCTTAAAATGGATGTTTTGACAAAGTTTCATTAATAAGGTTATTCTCAATGACTAGCAGAGACATGGATATAGCATGTTTTGGGGGCCATCTGGTTTGTCCATTGGTAAAAAAAAGGAGATAATTTTATCTCTATTACTTTGACAGACCACTAATTTGCTTTTTATATAATTAATATTGGCTCAGCACCAGTGAAGCTTTATTAAATTTAGGGGAAAATAATCTCCTGGCTTAAGACACTAAAAACCAGTTAAGAATCAAGATTACAGCTATTATACTGGGATTTTCTGTCACTGGTTACAAGCACAAAATAGAATAAAAATATTTATACATATGGATTGCAACCTGTAGTGAAATTCAAACCAGAAAAATTCCTGTGTGTCGTCCCCTGCCCTTTAAATCATAATTTAGAATATCTGAGCAAAAAGTATGTGTTTATAAAAATGAAAGCCCACCAAAAAACAGCGAGGAGCAAAATGTGGGGTTTTTCACCACAGCAGTTTAATTATAAAAAGACACTTTAAAAAGAAGGCCAGTTTCCAAGATTTTCTAAGCTGTGAATAGAAAAACTATTCCAAATAGTGATTCCAAATTATGGCGATTTCTGCCCAGAACCACTTCAACAGTGGCCTCTCTTTGACTATCAAGGAAAGCAAATTATATTCACCTTGTTAAATTTAAGGTGTATCCCTCTGTTTGTCTCTTTTGTCTTTCTAGGAAACTGAGGTAGAAGAACCTTTAAAATGTTAGATGTCAAGAATCTGCTGTTGTAAAAATTCCCTAAGAATTCCCAAAACTGTCAAGTGATGACTTGCAAACTGACAGCTTTTATTTGAGGTTCCATAGGCAGAACTCCTACTACCCTTCTCATGGAAAGAACTTGTAGAAATAGAAACCCTGTTGGTTGGTTGGTTGGTTGGTTTTTTACCCAAGGAATTTTGTAGCAAGGTCAGATTCTTACATTGCTGTGCTAAACTCCCTGTTGAAATTTTGTTTGGACAGCAAAATACATCAAAATTAAAACTTCAAAAGATATATGATTGTCCGTGCATTCTGTTACTGCTATCTCATTTTTGCTTTGGGAATATCAAAATAATTTCAAAAAATTTGATATGAACAATTAACGAACATAATCATTAGTTACAAAATGCTAAACCAGCTGTCATGAGGAGTAAGAAACTATGAATGTAGATATTTCAGGGATGAACATACCAAGTAATTGTCCAGGTTCCCAACATGCAAAAATCCCATCAGACTAAGAGTGCACCTGGAAAATACCTGTATACATTGGTAACAGGAGAGGGTGGGGCCTGTATCTTGCCAAACACCAAGTGAGGTTATGAGTTACATCTCATCTGGAAGTGAGAAAAATTCTCAGTCTTCAGTGAGAATGAAATTACCATTCAAACATGAAAATTCCCTGTTCAGAAGGAATATATTTTTGGTTTAGGATTCAAATGTATGAATTTTGTGAATTTCAGAATGTTAATTGCTAATTACTAATACTGGTTCCCTTAATTACACAGATTGTTAAGAAGCTGAGAATGCAAAAATATGTAAAATTTTCCTGAGCGCCAAACACAAACAATGGTGCCACATTAGTGTGCTCTTGAAAAAAACCTATATTTCTACTACTGTGTTAGCTACTGATTTCTACTGTGAGCTGCTTCATAGAGATATAACATTTGTCTGTTGGCTGTAGGTGCCTGGGTATCAAAAGAACAAAGATGAGAAACATATACTGCTAGTTAGCTGCTGTAAATATAAATTCAAAATAATAAGAAACTCAAGCGAGAATGCAATTAAATTACATCTATTATTGAATGACATGAAAGAATCCATTCTTCTAATTATGTTCAGGCTCACAGAGATGAAGGGTAACATCAGAGATGATCATGAATGAAGAAAACTGATTTCACACTAGACCAGGGAAAAATTCTGAGAAGGAATCATAAAGAAGCTCTTGACACATCCTTATACATGAGAATTTTCACTGAACACAGGAGTTTTACTTGCTATACTAAATAACCCAGGTGTTCTTCACTGAGAAACTCACCTGATTTTGCCCTAGGTGATTTAAGCTGCTCTTAAAAAATGAGTCACAAGAGATCTGCTCTCCTCTACATTCTCTCTAGAAACTGTTTAATTAATTGTTAGAAAGATGACATTTTAATTAACAAGGAAATTCTTGGGGTTGGGTTTTCCAGAAAAAATTCTAATATTTTTTGTGATAGCTTGCAGCTGGCATAAGAAATTAATAAAAACAGCTAAAATGAGGAAAGGTAGTACAACCATGATATCTGAGTCCTGTTTATTTTTCTTCCACAGACACAAAGCACAGTTCTTCTTAAAATGGAACAGAGAGACAGTTCTGCACAAACCCTAGAGGTAAAGTCTCCTAACACACCTTTATCATGTAAATCATGG
Organism: Picathartes gymnocephalus; assembly: GCA_013390045.1. Taxonomy (NCBI): domain Eukaryota; kingdom Metazoa; phylum Chordata; class Aves; order Passeriformes; family Picathartidae; genus Picathartes; species Picathartes gymnocephalus. The sequence continues at coordinate 126,209 of WEKY01015644.1, forward strand.
GCAACTGTCTGAGCTTTCAGGGTACTTCACAGCCAACTTCCATCCTACTTTCCATCCTCAGCAATAGGATTAGACTTTCACAACCAGCCTGTTGCGGCGCGGGAGCAGGCTGTTCCACACCGCAGCCTTCCTGCAAGCGTCTCCACCGGGGAAGGCGCTCCGGCTGGGGCGGAGGGGGCTCACCACACTCACACGCACAGCCGGTGGAAATAAGGCTGCGGAGGCAGGAGGGGTTTTCCTATGAGTTCCCAGCAGGGTTTATTAGTGGCGGAGGTTGACGCCTACACAGCAGCGGACCTCAGCAGCCACCCACACGCTGGAAGGTTCTAGGGATGAAGACAAGGAGAGGTGGAGGGTCCAGGTTTAAGTTTGGGTGCAATGGGGGAGGAGTCAAGCGGCAGGGACCTATCAAAGGGAAGGGCAGGCGGGAGGACAAGTACACACCAATGGGGAAGCAGGCTGGAGAGAATAGACAGAAGGGTGAACCAATGGGGAAACAGAGAACCGAGAACTCACTAGAAACCAATCTTGTACGGTAAACTGGGGGGCGAGCCGGCCAACAGGCCGACTGCCAATGGGGTTACGGGATACAGGACATGGCCATACAAGGCAAACAAGGGCAGTGTAACTGGGGTTACTGACAGCTGGTCCTTGGACTTCCATGGGAGAAGCCAAAGCCTAGGGGTCGCCCTCCCAGGGCATCCACATCAGTCAAATAAGGCCCTACCCAGCCCTTAGTCTTTTCAAAACATGCATTTATTTTTTCTCCATCATGCACACTATGGTAAGGAAGAAGTTCTCATTCCTTGCTTTTCACTTTCTCAGTGGAGTGCTTTCGTAGTAGAATCCAGGTTTTCTCCTGCCCATGTCCTTTTTATCTTCCTTGGGACTGGGAGCATCAATTCCTGGGTGTAGGTGAAGTGCACAGAACAACAGGAGTCTGTGCTTCAAAATGGGCCTGTCTGCTTCAGATTTTGGTTCCATAATCCCATTAACAGAGGGAGTTCAAGAGGCTTGTGCTGCCTGAATCTCCACAGTCAACATTGTTCTGATAGTGAAGGTTTTTGTTTATGGCCCTCCAACTGTGAGTACAGGCATAATTTGGGTAGCAGGATGGACACAGTTCAAGACAAACAGTTATATACAATAAAAACAGAATGCAACAACAGTAAAACACTTGTTGTTTTAGAAGGCCCTAGTAGCTTTTACTGGTGGTCTTTTTTCTCAGGGATGAACATCTCCAAATATCAAACACAAAGAAAGGAATAAAACAATGAGAGGAAGTAAAGTATTGGTTCCCACAAATACCAGTTAACAGTGTCTAAACCCCTAAAAATTTGTTTTAATCATCTTTATCTTTCTACTAGTTTCCCATTTCTAAAAAGCTGTTATTACAACATGGATTTTTCTGATCTTAAGATTACTTACTTAAAGGCAATGGCACCAGTTCATGAAATGGAGACATGAATAAGCTGCAGTCAGATATTGATGGGCACATATGTATATGCCTGTAGAAAAGCAAGAGATTATTTTCTCAGTGCATTCTTCTTAGATAGTATAAATCTATTTTCATCCTTTCATGTTGTACTCACTTAAGCACATGCACACTGGTGACTTGCATTATCATGAGCTATTCTCTGAATATCTTGGGAGCTGGAAAGTACTGTTGAGGGAACCCTTTCAAATTCCTCAACAGCTTACTCAAGCAGTTTGAAAATGAAAATAAGTGTATTTCCTGTATTGCAAAAATACTGTCACTGTGCCTGACATTCAGCCTAACTTTGGTGTTCCCTGACTTTTAGACCCAACATCTATTGGTATAATTCATCTGGTTTCAGTTGAATTGTGTAAGAGGAAGAAAATATGGTCCTCAGTGCTTCACATTGCAACTTCCACCTTGTTTTAAAATAGTTACCTTTAACTTTTTAGACATTTTAAAGGCTAAAGACAGGAAAACACATTAAATCTGCATGGCTTAAAGAATTTATGATTTGTACCCACAACCTGGATTGTCCAAAGTTTTCAGAGTTTACCACACCACTGTTTCTCTTTCTTCTGTATACTGAGCTAGCTTTGCAGTCACTTGTTTACTTGGTCTTACCTCCCATGCTTCAACTTACTCCCCAAACTCTTTATCCTTTAATATAATTTCAAACCACTTTGGGTTTTTTCGATGGTTTTTGTTTGTTTGGGGTTTTTTTGTTTTGTTTTGGTTTGTTGTTGTTGTTGTTTGGTTGGTTTTTGGTTTTTTTTTACTTTCTTGGAGTTTACCTTTCTGAATAATAAACTCTTCATTCAGTACAGCACAGCTCCTCCTAGCCATCCACATATGTTTGGAGAGTAAAAGCTGAAGGCTGTTCCACTGTGCTTTCTTTTTCCTTCTCCTGCCTTCAGAACTGAGGTCTAAGAAAGCCCATATTACCAGACATACTAATTCTTAACTAATTCTGATTTATATTTCAATTACACTGATTTAGATCTAGATCTCCTTGCATAGATTCTGAAATGAATAATCACACATAGATACTAACATTAATTTCCTTTTTTTTTCAATGGGATTGTACTAGTGTTTTTGAGGGTTCATTTCATCATGATCTAAAAAAACCCAGTTACAATCTCAGCTTTCACCTAGTTTGGAGTAGTCCTAAAAGAAAATCTGAATTCCTAGTGGTTTCTTGAGGCAACAGGTTTTCTGATGTATTCTATTGGAGCAGAAGATTTCTCCAAGACTTTTGATTAAAATTATATTTATCACTTATGGCAGTATAATGTATGTTGAGGTGAAGAGCAGATAAGCTGATTGGTGTAACTACACAGTCCACAAAATAAAAATTGAACAATTTGCTGTAATTTAGAAAGTTGAACGTGATGCACAAAATTATGTATATTATTTGAAGGCCAGGTTGCATGTCTCTAATCAGGATTTAAAATCTGAATGCGAAGAAATTGTACCATAATTATTTTCCCATAAGAGAACAAAGAGGTTTTAAAAGCACCTAATATATCTCTGTAGATTTTGAGAAACTCTGAGTAGACCTGCAGAGTAGCAAGGGAAAGCTACTGATGCTGTTTATTTCAGGATTGTAAAAATAAAAAGTTTTACAATTCACTGAATGATTTTTGTCAAGCAAAAAGTGAAATATATCAAATGTTTCCAATTGGGGTCCAATTTACCTTCAATACATTTCTTTGGATTTCAATTAAGTTGCACCTTAGATGAATGTTGTCCTTGCTCCCTTCAGTTCCTCCACGCATCCTTTTATCAGCCCGAATTTCAATATTTTAATTCAAACAAGTTTTCATAGCTTTTAAGAACTTTTATTTGGGACATAAAGTGTCTCTGTACTTCAACAGAAAAGACAGTGCAGAGCACTGTCTGCCACCTTCATTTACCTTTCTGTGTGTAGCCTTTCTTGAGCCACTCTATTTATTGACTGTATGTCAGTGACAAACGAGCCCTCACACACCTTGAAGCAGCCAGGCCTGGGTGCCTTTAAGAAAGCATATATAAAAAGAGAAAGAAATGTGTACTCTGTGGAGTCTTCTGCTATATCTGCCCAGGATTCTGGCGATGCTCTGAACTGATTCACAGAGAAAGGAAAGGGATTTTTGCTTCTGCTTCTGCCTGTTATTGTGATACTGAGCAAACCCCTTTATTTCTATGTTTTTGCCTTTCTCTTCTGAGGCTTTTCTTATTTGTCCTATTTATTTAGAACATGATTGCCTGTCTCGATTATTTATGTTCTTGACATATTCAAAATGATTGTGCACTAAGCTATTGGAAGACCAAGAGCACACAAAAATGTTACCATCTGAGCCAGAGTCCAGCAACAGCTCCTTTGGATAGGTGGGATCTTCAAGCAGCCCCCACCCATTTTATGTGTTGGGTTAGGGTGCAGCACACTGAGGCTTGAGCTCAACTGGGACACGTACAACAATCCCAGTAAAATATGGTCATAAATTACAAATAAAATACAGTAATAGTCATGAAAAGGCTTAATTGACAAATGCCATCAAGGTGCTCTGTCCTTTTTTTCTAAAATTTCTTCTTCCTGCATTGTGATAAACATTGAGCACCATGAAGTGTCATCAGGTGGTGTTTATGTTTGGAGTAGTCATTGCTGTAAGGACTTATTTAGTGAAAGGTTTTCTTGGTTTTTGCCTTTGGATTTGCTCACAGCAGAATTGCTCCCTGATCGCAGGAGTTTTAGGGAAAGTAAGACAGATCTGAATGGCCTTTGTGACTTTTTTTGGCTTTGGAATTTTGTTTGTAGGTATGTAATTCAATTTCCTCTTACCTACTGTCCTGGTTTGAAGGACAGGTCTCTGCTAGGGAAGGCAGGAGCCTCCCTTGGGATGGAGAATGTGAACCCCTCCCCTCCGAATTATTGTAATTTCGAAATTAAGGGGTTCTCAGGCAAAGATATGGGAGTAGGAATAACAGTTCTTTACTAGGATTTATAACAGAGCAAACAAACAACAACTCTTATGGCACTAACAACAAACAGAACCAAGAACCCGGTCCCGACCTCCTGGCCTGAAGGCACTTTCCCCCCCCCTCAGTGCAGTGATGGTCACAGCCGGCAGGGAGCACGTGCTGTGGTGGTTCAGTCAGCAGGGGAAAACAAAACGGAAGAGAGGTTTTGCTTCACAAACCCCCTTGGAGCAGTCGATCCCAGTGCCCCAGCAGGATTCTTGGAAAGCAGCAAACTGGGACGGCAGGACGTCTCGGCAGGCGGGGGAGCGGGGCTGCAGCGCAGTGAAACCCAGAGCAGTGCCGAAGGAGCGGTGGGGGCGGGGGGCAGCAGCCGCCCGGCTCCTAGCCCAGCGAGGAGAGGCGAGCTCAGGGATTCCGGGCACCCGAGCAGATGGCAACAGGTTCAGTGGCTGCTCTCACAAGCAGAGGCTCACCCAAGAGGCAGAAGAAAACAGCTCCAAGCCAGGGCTCCAGCAGCAGCAGCGAAAAAAACTTCTCTCTAGCCGAGCTGTCTCTTCCCGTGTCCTCCTCGGAAAACCCGTCCCGCTCCGCCCCTGCCCTCCCCTTTTACCAGTCCCCAATTCTCGAGATATTCCTCCACCCCCCCCTTTGAGAGAAAAGTCCCTGACAGAACAGTAAACATAGATGGCCTTCTCTTCAGGCCTAGCCTGAACAAAGGCTAGCTATAGCCTTTGTTCTTTTTAAGTACTCAGTGATTCAGGCTATTTAGCAACTGAATGGAAAAAAATTCTATACTGTTAAAAGGAAACAAAAGGAAAGACAACCCAACCCCCAACACCTACACATAAAGAGATCACATCACCAAGTTCATACTTAGCTTATATATGGTGTCTTCTATCACTGACTTTTTCCCTTGGAAAATTTGACTACAAGCTCCCGATAGTCCTTGACAGAGTTGTTTTTACTGTTAGATTTCTATAATACACTCCATACAACCCTCCCTCTCATCTCCTTTTCAACCTTTACAGAACCAGAGAGAATGAGGTCTTCTCCATGGCCTGATCCTGTGATTTCAACACAAAATGTGCATGTATGAAACAGACATCTATGAACATAAATCACTGTCCAATCAAAGTTCTCCCTATTCAAACAGTTTCAGGGACAGTAGGCACCTTTCTATTTGCAGGAGGAGATCTCTGAGGAATTTGACACTTGCCTTGATTCCCTGTAGTTTTCCTGTTCAAAGGAGAAAATGTATATATCTGCAGCTCAGATGAAAGGAATGCTGTATCTCTTTCTGTGAGAAAACAAAGAGACCTTGAAAAGTTAATATTGAGAGGAAATTGTACTTCTGACCACTTTCACAAAATAAGTCCTATTTAATCATCCTAGAGAATTTGAGAAAAAATGTCTTTAAGGTTATTGTGGCATTTCCCACATCACTTTATAAATAGATGGTGGCAGTAGTTCAAAAACAGTATCTCTGACTTTAAGCAAATCATTTCTGACTGGCTTCATAAGCTTAGAGCTGAGGATGTGCTAAAAGCCTTGCAAAAAGGATATTAGCATTAGAAAGAATACTATTTAGAAAAGAATCTTGCATGGGTGAAATGAAAGGACAAAAAGATGGAAAGAAAAAGGATGCATTATTTCTATCTAGTTATCACTTTCTTCTGAGACTTATTTTTTTAACAAGAGATAAAAATATTTATATAGATTTTTTGGCACACACATCCTTTTCCAGTAAGCTATTCTGTGAGGAAATGCAGACATTTTTCCTACTTTTTGTTGTTTCATACTTCTTTGTAAAATTTTAATTTTCAGAAAGAGATGGGTTACATGCCCAAGGAGGTGGAAAAGATCTGGAAAAGTACATTTGAGGTAATACCCATATTGTCAGTGGTATGACTGCAGCTTGTGGAAATGGACTCCTGTTGGATATAGATTTGCCTGCTGAGCTGGGGAGGTGCCTGTCCACCAGGTACCAAGGCACAAAGGCTGCCGCAGCACACATGCCAGCTGCTTGAAGCTGTCACAAATTAATCTCCACAAGTGAGAGATTGTGCTGTTCTATTAATTTCAAAAATGTTTCCTCTTTGTGACATAATGAATAATGTATTAGAAGGAAAGGAAAATGTTCCCTTTCAATTGTCTGGGACAAAACTTGCAGCTGAAAATTCATAAAACCCCAAGCAAATATACATTGGATGAAATGAGTCAAACAGACTCTACATCAGCTGTCTTTGTGTCTCACCAGAAGATGAGGCAATATCTTGGGGGGTACAATATGACAGAGCAGATCCCATAAAAGTAAAATACCAAAATCTAGGACAATCCCTAAATAACTTTCATCGTTTATGGCATTGACAATGAGCACCATGAGAATTAGAGAGATTTGCCTCATTGGGTGACTTCTCCACATCCTTCAGCAGCAAATAGATCTCAAGTGAGAATCAAGGTTACACTATATAAAAAATATCACTCTTGAAAATTACAAGCTGAATTAAAAGATAATGCATACGCAATAATTTTCAGATCCAGACATTTATATTTTTAGTTACACATCAACATGTACATTGAGAACAAAAGACTGAAAGAAAAATGAAATCAGTTCTTTATTCTTTTTCCACAGAATCTAAAGTTCAAAATTTGTTACATTGATTGTAAATATTTAGAGTATGACACACCAAATAGGAAATTAGAGGAAATTATAGGTCCTGAAATGCCAAAGGACATTGAGTGATATACAGGACCTGATCTATCCTCCTCCTCCTAGGTAAATGGGCCTGTGCTATTAACCAGTGGCAAGGGAGATTTATCATCTCCAATCTACAAAGCACACCATGCCAAAAGAATTGCAGGAAGACTAAAGCAAAAGACAAACCCAAGCCAGATCAGAAATCGAGTACATATACTGCCTTGTTCCCTTCCCTCCCAGCTCCACAGCTGTCACAATGCACGCTATTAAACTGTCAAATGTCACCTCTTCATTCCTCATTATTTCTGTGTTAGAAGTGGTCATAAAACTCACCAAAAGCTTCATTTTTTCAAAGTAAATATGGGGTTTTTTGTATGATCATATTATGGATTACTTAAGCCTAAACCAGCACAGAATGTCCATTTTAGAAATTACTTCAGAGTACAGCTTTTTGCAAAGCAAACTAAAATTTACCATAAATTCTATTTTCCTCGATTATTTTGACTGTGATACTGGAGAGCCTTTACCCATCTGCCCTTTTTCTCAGTCTTCCAGAAATTTTGCTATTCTGCAAAAAATTATTTCACCAGTCCAGATAGTGGAAGATCAGGAGGAAGAGGTGGATTTTCCCCCTCTATATGCCAGGAGACCTGTACAAGGTACCATCTTCAGCATGAGGAACCATTTAGTCAAGACAAGCTTTTAATTTAGGTGTGGGATACTTGACAATGAGGTTGAAAACATAGTGGAGAAGGAGGATTTCTTTATGAATGTTCGGAGAATGTGGAATTAAGACTAAGACTAAGCATGCTGAGAAATAAAAATATCTTTGAACCACTAAAAAGACACTTAAGGCTCATAAAAGGTCATCTGAGCAACGCAGACACTCAGACAGGAGTTTTAGTGCTGGTTTTGGCTTACCCACACCACCCTCCCTTCCCCACCACCCTGCCCCAGCAGATCTAAATTTACCTTGAGCTATTTAAGTCTGCCCTGTGTGTATAGGTGTGCACACACCACACTTGTCATCAAGAAACAACAAAGAAACAGCAACAAAGGCCAGAATATCTGGTGTAAATTAGACATTAGAAAAGCCTACCATATTTCTGTTGCCCTTGGCAATAAGTGGGCCAAGTATGTGCTTTGCTGTGCTGGCAGGTCCAGATCCTCCCGGAGCACTGCAAAGCCAAAGGCACAAAAAGAGCTTCAGTTTGAGTTTCAAGTAGCAGCCTGGGGACGGAACTGGTCACAGTTTGCAGCAGTAACCAATGCACAGCTTTTTCTTTAGCCATTTCTTCTGCTATGATAAAGGATAATTAAAATATTAGATAAATAGGCTGCATTTCTGACATGAATTCTGGAACTAACATATTACTGTTTTATTGTCTTTTTTTTTTTTTTAAACTTAGCTCTGTCTACCAAGTTTTTGTAAGTTTTTTTGTTGGGTTTTTTTTTTTCCCTAGCTTCCATTAAATGTCAACTCCAACCTTTTTCCATCTTACTATTAAAAGAATGAGGCCTCTGACACAATTGCTTTTCAGGTGTGTTTGAAGAGCAGTATCTCTGGTTTTAACTTAAAAATTACAATGACTTATATAGTTTGGGGTTGGGATGGAGACAATACTTGTTTTTTCAGAATCAGAATGAGGAAAACAAATTTAATCATGGTTAAAGAGTGCTTCCTAGATGTTAAAGGTGACCAGAGAAGTGAGGTTAACAGGATAGACCTGTATTTTAAGGTAAAGAGCTTTTTTCATCAAAGGGAAAAGGAATGGACAAAAAATAATCCATTATAGTTAACATTAAAATATTAAATTAATTAATTGAAAGAATTGTAGCTGGTTTCTTTCTCTTTCTCTAAAAGAATGCCCTTTTGAGCATAGGTTGGAAAGACGTGCCTGTAATAAGTGCAACAAGGGGCTGCAGAGTGAGTAACTATAAACAGAGTTTTATAATAAGTGTGGAGATGAATCCATGAAGAAATCCACAATTGGGATCTAAGATCATTACGGGCAGAAAGCCTGTTAATGGATACTTAACATATGTCTGAGAACTACAAGGGCAAAGCAAATGCAAATGATGACTGTGAACACAATTAAGACAGCAAAGGTTTACTTAAAGAAAATTTCTTTCTTTGCGATGTTTCATTATCTTTCCTTAAAATTAATTTGATAAATTGGATTTCTTAAACTATGATAAAATGTATATTCTTGGTGCATGTACAAAAGATTATGCAGATCTTGAGTTCTGATATGCTGCAGTAAAGATAAAAAAAGTATCTCTGTCCTACATTGCATTATATCTAGTCCTCAAGCATGTTTTTTATGTAAACTGGAACAATGTCAACCAGTGAGCAATTAAAATCTCCAAGAACATGAGTGTACAAACAAAGGAAAAAAACTGACTTGAACAGAATTATGTTCTAAAGCAAAGGTTAAAGTGACACTTCTGCTAACTTGGTGCTTGCACTTCATTATTTCTAATTCAGCTATTACTGTTGAAGTTGTCCATTTTCTGTGAATAATAGTGGCTTGTACCTGACCCATTTTTTCCTATGCTGTGTGAGATGATCAGTCAGGTGTGAATGCTTTACAGCAGCTCAGACTGAGCTGAATCACACTCTTCAAGAATTTACCTCCCTCCACTGACTGCAGAGAGATATGGGGGTGACCAGCAGAGATTCAGACAACTCCAGTGTAGATGCTGAAATCAACGGCACCCCACATTGTGATACACAAAATGAACAGGCTGAAGGCATTACTAAATTTTTCCAGAGTTCCACCATCAGTCAATTTGAATATAAATGTTATTTTTCTGAAGAGGCAATGAGTCTTGACAATGTCTGGGGACAGTGATGTGTGAAATGGAACAATTTTAGAGCACTCTTCTGGGGTCCATGTGCACCACATAGAGGCATGTATTTATTGTGAATCCCATTCAATGACGAAAGCAGATCTTTCCAGTATTGCACTTGCGTACTTTGAACTAAAAAAAAATTCTTTGGGATAAATGAAAATAGTTTCTAGCTTTTCTGTAGGAAGAGGAATTTGAGGCAAAGGTAGTGATTCCCATTACAGTCCTGCACTGACCACAGAGTTGGCAAGTCCTGCAAAGAAAAACACAATTACATCTGGGGATAACACTTATTTAATTTCTTGGGTACAATCATCTTTTATTAAACACAGAAGGATATGTTGATCTTCCTTGAAGTGTCCAGAAGGTGAAATAACAGCAGATTCACACAGAAGAGGGATACGCCAACTGATCTTTCAACTAGATAGACTAGGTACTTGTCCAGGAATCACTTTGAAAATAAAAGTATTTAAAGATCAGAAAAAAAAGTACACTCCATAGGAGATTATTTTGCAGAAGTATTTTGTTTCTGGTGCTAGAAGGAAGCGAAACACCTGGAAGGAAAAAGCTTATAATAAAAGCAGGAGACTTTAGTGAGGACGGTACTGATAAATCTCATCAAGTGGGGTCAGTTTAGCAAGAGAAGGGCCACATCTACTTCAGATTTCAGCTTTAGCTGGGAAAGTCATGACACTTTCCTTGAGCACACGCAGCCTTTGCCCACTTCATGGAGTAAGAACTGGTGAAAAGGTCTCAACAGAGACATCCCCACTCTCATCAGCCAGTATTACTCACACAGAGACTGTGTGGCAGCAAAGGCCCTAGCCCTCCTTTTTCCGAGAAGTCCCACACGGCAGCCAGCTGGAGAGGAAAGGGGTGAAAGGAAAGGGGTGAGCTGGTACAGCCACCACTGCAGCTGTGGAGAAGGGCTGCTCTCTGAGAGGAGAAACATCAGAGATGGAGGAAAAAACTGATCCTTTATTGTGTCAGTAAGAAAAAGGGCAGGACAGGATTAATTTTGAATAAAATCAACTAGACCCTCTTTGAATGGAGAGAGAGGTAAAGCACAGGACGAAGTGAAGTACCCATTAAAATTAAAACAATGTTAGAAAACATCCTTTAGGACTCAAATAAAAAAAATGCATTCTGTCCAGAATCAAAGTCCATGATTTAAGAATCATTGGTATTTATTTTTGTGTACCACAATACATTTATTTAATTAGAGAAACATGCTTTCATTGTATTTTGAGTCAATTAAATGGAAAAAAAACATGTTTTTTATACATTTTGAGGATTTTGTAAAACCTCAACTCTCTCTGGGTTCTCTGATCTTTAACCTTATTAATTATGCGCTTTGTTTTCATTGTGAATACCATTTAAACTTCACAAGTTCCTTTTACTCCTTCACTTCCAATGCCACGTAGCTTTTGTGCATGATTGTCCTGCTGTCAGTTCTTGAGCACATACCCTGCTCTGACTTTGGCCACATTGAATCACAGCTTTCTCTTGCACTCACAGGACAGAAAAATCCCTGTGGATCAGGAAGAAAACCATGTCTGCTGACTGTTCATGAGGGGTCACAGGGATCCCTTCCCATTATTTGTCCTGCTTGATTTGGCGATGGCCAAACCCTCAGTCTGCTGCAGCACCTGTGCTGTGTCTTTTCAAGGAGAAACAGAGCCAGCCCTCCTGAGTTTTGCAGGAAATGAAGGAGCTAACTACATAGCTAATTTGCATGCACCCATGTAGCATTCAGTCTTTCAAGCTCACAGGATAATTTATTGAAACAAATGACTGCCATTTTCTATATCATAAATGTAATATTTAATCTGCACTATCTGCTCAGATGAATTTTGTTATGTACTTGTCTTATACAAGGTTTTAATAAGCTGTGGTGGAGAGCTGTACACAGTACTTAATGCATGCACTGATACGTGTAAAATCTAAGATCAGGGACGACAGTATATATTTATAGCAGTGTCTGGGAGATTACATGTAATGAATACATTATAGCACATACACACCAGAGGCAGAATTAAGGATGCGCCTGAATCCTGCAATGTGGCATTTCCTACCTTCCGTGTCCTCAACCGTTCAACCTTAACATTCCCTGAACATTCTCCAATGGAATATCTATCAGCCCACATAATCAGCTTGCAAGTTACTCCCACAGAGAAAGATATTTCTGACTGTCCTTTTCCAAGAGACATTAATTAATACATTTTCATTTTGAAATGCACTACTTTCCAGTCAACATGTTCTCATGACGTTTAAAAAGCTTTAAATCTTTGTGGAGTAAGGCTCCCCAGGAAGGTTAAAAAAATACTCTTTGCATCCCATTTCCTTGGGGCTTCTCTGTTTTGCCCTTCCACTACAGCCATTATGCACAACTTGAATTCTGGGAAGACATGATCCTGTTGAAATACAAGTAATTATACTATTCCCTCTCATTCTTACCAACTATTATTTTCATTTTTTGCTCTTCTTTTTACCTTTTTTTCCAGCTGTCTTTATCTGCTGCAAACAGCACTTGCAGGTTATTACTTGCAGAGAAAATGCCAGCTGAAAATTGATGATGGATTTGTGAGATGTAAATGACTGCATATGGGGGGGCCCAGATTACAAAATAGCTATTTTGGTAACCAATTTAATCTGAATTCTTGCATGCTGGGCAATTCCAAAACATTTTAGAAGGTTTTGTTCAAATTTCCTCTATGAAATTACACCTATAGTGCATTTTTCTTTATTAAAAGCATACAATGTAAAGATGTGAAAAAACGTAGCATCTTTGGTAGAGCTAGCAAGAAGTTTTGGGTGGCACCATAGACCCTGTAGAAAAAGCTTACAATTAAGGAATTGCAATTTGATGTTAGTTCCTGAGTTAAATATTTCCCTGGAATAATTAAAGATAGATCGACTAATTTGTAACATCCAGCATACAAAATAGACCAAGATGGCTGTCATGTACATTCATATAGTAACACTTTATATTATGACCGGGTTATTTTGGGAATTACAAGTATGTAGTTCTCTGAAATAGAAAAATCAGTTGCCATTGCAGTTTAGATTTTTGCTATGCAATAAAAAATATAAAAGAACATTGTGTTGCCTTTTAATTGTCTTTTATCCAATAAAAGGAGTAAGTTGTTGAAACCCTCTGTTTTCAGAAAAAATGGCACTGGAGAAAATATAGTAGATGGAATGGTGAAGTAGATTTTTTTAATGCTCAGCATTTATAGGTAAAAATGGCTTCAGCAAAAGAAGTTCAGCTGAGAAATTTAAATGTATACAAGTTTGTGGGCCAAATAGGGATTCAGGGAGTTACACTACTGATTAATTTGGCCACCTGTGTTCATAAAACCTCCAAACCCTAACAAATAGAAGTAGGTAGTAAAATAAAGATTGGCTATTACAAGTTGTAACAACCTTAATAGCAGCTCTTGAGAGTTGATCTGGTGACATTACCACCTGAATTAAAAGTCCATGTGGCTTTGGCTGTGCAAAGATCCAGAGCTGGACAGAAGCAAATGCCATGGAATGGGAACAGGCACCTCAGCCAGAGTCCATCCATCAAACATCATCTGCTCTCACAAACAGGGTTACATTTTAACATAAGGTCACCACAGCTGACCACTGGCAGCCTGTCTGTGCTCATTACACCGTCTCAAGGGTGGACGATGATCTGTTCAGCCATTTGACAGCACCAGGGAGACTGCTGAATGAAATGGGGCTGGCACAGATCAGAAGCAGAGACCAAGAACTAGGCAGCTAAGGTTTCTGCCTCTTTGTGTCAGAAAACCCCCCATAATATCCAATACTATTATTTATCCTGAAGAACATTATTCCTCTTGTTTAAGGTGTTAGGAGATATTGGTGAGGAGTACAGGTTGATAGGACACCTCCCATAATTGCCAAGAGATATTCCTTAGGGAAAAGATGTTTTGACCATGTTCACATTTTCCTCTAAAGATGAATGTGTGTGATTGTTTTAAAAGGATTAAATTGATGCTCTTTGATGTATCTTTACCAGGCTTTATGAAAGCTTTGACCAAACAGTGTGGGTGATAAATTCATTATGGGTGATAAGCTCATTATAGTGATAAACCTGGTATGGGTGATAAACTCATTACAGAAGAGCCCTAGTATGGCGAGGCTGATACAAGGCTTTCTATCACTGTCAGCAAAATTGCAAACTATAAAACTTCCACTCACATAAAGGATGATCTTGGCACAGTCCTCCCTTCCATCTCACCCTGTTCAAGGGGTGGCCTTAGGTACTCCCAGAGTTTCACTCATTGTTTTCAATCCCTCAGCTCACACATCCCTACATATTCTTGTTAACAAGTCCAGGTTCTCAGCTGATTTCTGACTTTTCCTCATTCCAGAGGCAGACCAGGAACTCCTACTGTCTTCTTTCACTTTTCCAGCCCTGCCCTTCCCACAGATATTCCCACCAGACCTCTTCAGAGGCACAGGCTGGGGGAAGAGCTTTCCTCCCTCTCCTCTCTGATCTTGCTTAAGGAAGTGCTGTTCGGTCCCACCACCATGACCACCTTGTTCAGACCAACATCTCATTTCTCTTACAGCCTTCCTTACTAACCTTTGCCCAGAAAATACCCTCTTGAGATCCTTTACTCAAGATGCATTTATCCACTAGCCTGACAAGAAATTTCCACCTGTAATGTTCCATATGAATGCTAAAAAACTTGCAACACACCTAATTCTATAGAGTCTTCAAAATTTAGTGATGTAGAGCTTACCCTCCATCCCTCCAGCATCTGTAGGATAACATGGGGATACATACTGCAAGAAAGGTCATGTGAAGAAGAAAAGTAATGGCATAATTCTGCATCTGGAAAATGTATTACTAAAAAGAACTCCAGGTCTTTCAAGATGGGACACCTACTACAGAGTGCACAGTCAAGTGGCCTCCTTGACTGGCAAGTTGAGCATTTAAACATGGTGCCCTCAGCTGAATCCAAGCCTCATGTTCACTTCTATACTCAATGTCTTTGCTCATCTGAGACCTAGGAGCTTCCCTGGTCCCTATATGCAGACTCCAGACCAGGTATTTGCTAGAATGTACAGGGAATTGAATTTTGAAGAAACACTACAGTCAGTTGAGATCCAAGTGTTTTTAGCAGCTGCACATGCTTTGCCTCTGTAACAGAAATAAGAGAAGAGCCTAAGACAAGTAAATAAACCATCATATTTCATAGCAAACATACTGCATGTGGCAACTCTGTCACTTGGTACCATGACAAGCATATTTGAACAGGATTAAAGAGGTAGGATTGTGATAATTTTATTTTAGTGCCAAGGTGTTTTTTCTGAGGGATAGTTTAGTGATTAGCAGAATGGCTCAGTGCCACAAAAAAAATTTCACCTGATTTTCAATTCACAGTGAATTGAGCAGTTTTCTGCTAAATTAATGAATTGAATTGATAAAAGATCTTACAGATAGCAGAAATGGCACAAAGGAGTTGTGGGAGTCCACCTTTCCAGCATAAGAGCAGGACAAGGAGAGCTACAGGCACAGGGTGGCAGGGAGAAAACAGCCTTTTCAACAGCTCTGTGTACTGTTAATCAGGCACCAAGATAAAATTTGGGGATTTAGAGTGAACAAGACCTCACTAGAGGGCAATATTTGGTCTCAGGGTATTTTGGTTCTAAATGTTCTCATCTTAACTTTTATTACTTTTCTAGTGATATTGCAACAATATTTACAACGAGGATCCTGTATGCAATATATTGCACAAATTCAGGAAGATTATCTCTGTTGTAGACAGCCTAAGACCAATATCCTCAATATGCAAATCCATGTATATGGGAGTATTCATATATCTTTATATGCATCACTACAGGCTCAGAGTTGAAGTCTTACAAAAAATTTGAATTTCAAAAAGGAAAAGAAAATAGCACTTGCAATGGTATGGCCAGCTGGTGACTGTTTCATAACAAGGCCTTTTTTCTCTCTGCTTTAAATATAATTTACTGGAACTTTACTTAGAGATGCAACAAATTAGCAGTTATTCATTTTGTAATGAAGAAGGCCTCATGAAATCTAAGTTATGAATAGGCAATCAGAATTTATTTGGACATAAAGGGTTATTTAGCAGGCTAATATTTCAATATTGAACTCTATACTGCTATCAGTACCATCATAGACAATTCTAGGATGTTGTTTTAATCCTTATGTCATTGCATTGCCTCTGATTCTGCACAGTACCTATAGCTATTGCTAATTCCTGCAGGAAAGACCACCAAAAAAAGACAAGTTGGTTCTTCTTTGCATAATATATAAATTAGCTCATCTCCCCACAGGTCTGACCAGGCAAAAGGAAGCTTTTATTATACTGGAACAAAGTAAGTTCTGAGGATTCAACAATATGCATAGGATTACATGTAGTCTTTGCTTAAGTTCAAACAACAATTAACACACCAAAGAAAACCAGCCTTGGTTCTTTTGCAGCGACTACAAAATATGCATAACTACATCAGTTCAAACTGCCAATCCATATGCCTTCTAACACCCAACTAATTTTGCACTTCCATTCCATCAGTTAACCTTGAGGTGGGTCACCAATAACTAATTGCAGTGATGTTTCCTATTATGTCCAGAAAATGTTTCCCTCGTGGCAGGGTACTGGTGATGTTGGTTGGTAAAACAAAGGGCTGAGGTTTATGGATTATGGGCTCTTGTTGCTGTGCCTCTTTGCCCCTGAGCTTCTTTCTCTGTGAGTAACCCTATTGTTTCGAAGAAATGGTGGCCAATTAGATGGGCAATTGGCTTACTGGTGCTGAGGTTTCTGCAGGGTTTTGGATGAAATTTGTGTGACTGCAGAACACAGTGTGTGTGGGCAGCAGCAGCTTTGTTGTGCCTAGTCTGCTGGGAAAACAGGTATCCTGGATGCTGGACAATGGTATAAAACTTGCAAAACCCAGAACAGAGCTTTTAATTGTTATAATGTTTTTCTCATTTCACAAAGACGTGTGTGGGGAAATTTAGGTGTATGAGACCCCCAGAGCCTTTATGGTGTCTGTGTGCATTCTTTCCTCTCTGAGGGTTGTCTGTTCTTAATAAATCAGTGACTGTGCTCAAAGGTTTGTGCTGCCTAGTTTTGGATAAACAAAATTTGAAGTCCCAAAATCTCAGTGTCTAAGAGGAACCTATGTCTATGACCAATTTAGGCATCTAGAAATTAGAATCGAAGTGGGAACTAATCACAGAAACCTCACTTAAGTCATTACAGAAAAACTCTTTTTCCCCAAGGTTAGGAAACAGGTGTCCAGCTGAATCTGACAGATCTCTGGAAGTAAGCTTTTCTCTCCAGTGCCTGCAAATAAACTCTTTCATTGCTAATACATGGGGCAAGGAAGACATTATGTCCTTTTGGGCAACAGGTCCCTTCCCACCTCCAGAAAAGGTTCAACACACTTTAGTGCAAGAGAGACACCGTGTTCCATGTTGTTAGTCTGGCCAGCAACAGCACGGATGGGGCAGCACAGAGGTCCTATAGGTGGTGGAGTTTTCTCCCACATGTGTTTTTATCCACCTGAACTGCTCTGCATTAGGGTTTACCCCCAGCTGTAGTTGTACTTTAGTCTGGGGTTCTCCATACTGGTCTTTCATTCCAAAATGATTATTATAACTGTGCTGGGGTCACAAGGAAGAACCTATGTGGGTATTAGGTCATGCATTTTCTTAGCAAGTTATATACATTATGTGGGCATGTAACACATCCCCATGAGCAACAGCCCTACTTCTTGCTTGTTTTAATTAGTAAATAAATTAACTGTAAGTATCAAGAAATATTTTTAGGCAATGAATGTGCCAGATCTGAGAAAATATTCAGAAGGTATAAAGGGAGTGAAAATAAGTTGAGCATGTGCTTAAGTGTTTTGCCACTTTTGCTGAGACTGATTTTTCACAGCTACGCATGTATTTCACTGTCATTCGTCACCCTGCCCTCACCCGGGGACTCAGGGTCCTGCAGAATAAGAATAGGAACCCTAAATCCCTGTCAGCCAGCCAAAGCCACGCACTCTGTATAACAAATTTCTTTTGTCCCCAAAGGTGGCCTCAAATAATTTTAATAAATCTTTAGTAATGTATTTCTGTATCTCAAACACATAAAGGTCAGATGGTGCTATTCTGACTGACCCTGACCCACAGCTATTTTCTCCGTGAGTGTAGCAGGATTGTTCAGGGAGTGATGTACAGCAGTGGTGACCAGGAGAGGCAGAGCCTGGCTGCTCAGTCATTCTGCTGCTGCCAGGGGATGGTCGCTGCCCCCCCAGACATGCAGTGCCCGGGGGAGGAGGAGGCTCCTTGCCCGCAGGGTCCAGCACGGCCCTGCCAGACTGTGCTGCTTGCACTGCTTGTCTGTAGATTTAATGCAGCTGCCGCTGGTTTAGCCAGAGCTTTTTTACACCGTTGCTTCCTGGCTCCCCCTCAGCGATTTCCTTGTTTAGTTTTAACATTTTAATTTTGCCAAAATGTTAAGGCAGCCCTTCACCTGCTGACTGGGTGTAAAAGCGCCGCAGCAAATGGGGGAAAATAAAAAAGGTGCTTAGCTCAGCTGAAGTCCCTCTCTTGCCGCCATAAAATTAATTGTTATCATTATCTAGCTGCTTTCTGGAGACCATCAAGTTACCTGCTACACAAACTGTAACGGCAGTAACAGCAGCTGAACCTGACATAAAGCCCTGCCCTTGGTGTATTAAATCATTCTGATGTAATGTCTCACAAACCACATGACTCACCTATTAAACCTTTCCAGGGGCATGTGCTCTGGCAGGAGGAGAGAGCTTGTAATGAGGTCAAACGCACAGAGGATAAAAGGAACATATTATGAAAACAAGCTATTGAAGCTGTGCATGCTAATTCGAGCGAATGCATTTGGACATGCAGGAGATTTGCTGTTCCTGTGCAAAATATTTCCAATTCCTTACTTCCCATTGCAAAGCTGATTGAGTCAGCAGCAGCTTGCCACTTGCATTCCAGGTGGCGTGATATGTCTCCTCATGCACTAACTCATATAGGTCATTAATATGCTAAATAAGTTGTAGCCAATTGGCTCCCATGGTGACAGCTCCAAAAGCTTCATGAATAATCAATGGAGCACCTGGAGGCATGAAATTTTCATACAAAGAGTTTCTAGACTTTGCATTAAGCTCTGAGCAGGGACAGACAACTGATAGACATGACTGGCACTTTGAGGAGTTTCAAAAATAAGAAGTGTTATTTTAAAAGAAAATCTTATTTAAATAAGAATAAATCTAAAACTCCATTTCCCTGAGCATTTCTAGGAAAGGCACCTAAAGTGGTTCCCTTGCCATCTTCTGGACAGAAGCATGTTATAGGGTTGGTGAGGGTGAGTGGGAATACTTCAGCTATTCTATATAACCTTCAATAAACTCATCACAGAGCAGTAGGGATTCCCTGACAGAAATAAACAGTTGCAAGTTTACCTAATTAATAAATGATTACTGCCTTTTCCTATTTTTTCTGAGAAAATGGATATGCCTATAGAGTTTATGAGTAAAAATCACATGATCTGAGTAACACTGATGGTTGTTATGAGCAGGGTCTCTGTTCACCCACTTAAAAGTTGGCATCTTTCTGACATTGTTTCCTTTTTAAGTACGATTTTATAATCTCACAGACCCTTTCAGACAATTTTGTTACTGAAACAAGCACACCATAGGCAGGACATATTTCAGTCTTTGAGCTGATCAGAAAATTATTCAGGCCTGCCATAGGAGCTGGGACCATGGTCGGTATAGTCCTGTCCTATGTTTTCCCCAAATCAGCTTGTGCCTCACAGGTTCCCAGTGCTGGCAAAGAAGAAATTGGACATGTGCTGTGCAGTCACTAGTATGGGTACAGAGACAGCTGTAAGAAATGAGGCAGCTCCAGTATTTCCCCTTCCACGAGGGGCTGTTGTGTGCAGGAGACTCTTGAAGGAATCTAGTGCTGGAGGAGCTGTGGAACCCTGCACTTCCAAAGCTTTGCCCCACTGTCCTGTTCTCTGTTGTGAGTATTGATTTCTCATGCAGATGCACTTGCAGGAGCAAGAAAAAGTGTCAGTACTTCACCTCTGCTTGACATATTTGTCACACAACTGCTGAGAAGACAGCAACGGACCCAGTTGCTTCTTCTGGCACTCCTATGGGCAGTTTTACAATCGGTTTCTACAGAACCTACAAATTACATGTACTTCAGTCTCAGCTGTATTTGGTGTGTTTCAGATGAGATCCTTGGGAAAATATTTATGCTCTTTGCCATCTATTCTGACATAATGTCAGTCTTGGTCATCAATAAAAGGGTTGGAGGGTTCAAGCTGTGGAAACACCATAAGCACCACCATGATACTCATGTGCCCAGAATTTTGCTGGTGATGAAAATCTACAGATGTTGGAGTTAATCAGAACTGTCACGGCGAGTGCTGGCTGAATAACTTAGAAATCTTTGGTTTTCCATCTTGAACACTTCTATAAGCAGAAAAAAAGAGCATGAATATGTTGCCAATAAGGCCCCACATAAGCAGCAGTAGCCCTTACTTTGGATTAGTGAAGTCTGTCCTCATCAGAACTGTACAAAAGCTGCTAGAATCTTTCTTTTCTGTCTGTTTTAACAGTGACATGCAGTAATGGTATAACAACAGAGAAGCAGCCTATAGGGTTCCTAGAATGTAACGTTACTGGGAGGTAACGTGGAAAAATTCAAAAGGAGTTTCAACAGGTTTTTCCCCCACTAAAGTTTAACTGAATGTTGTACGGAGCTCTTGTGCATTTGTATGCTCACATGGCAGCAATTGTGCTGGCTCACCTAGGAATGCAGCAACAGACAAAGGTTGATCAAACACTAAAAGGTTTAAAGACAACATAAAAAGAGCTACAAAAGAGAAAGTACAAAGTCTTTTGAAAGGTATTGGCAGGTTTTTAGTGTTTTCTAAAGTAAAATAACTACATACTGTAATTTTTTTATATTATCTTGATGACAAATAACTTGCACTGTTCTCTCTTTGTACAATGTTGCTCTCCTAAACATGTGGCATTATGCGCTCCAGCATACAGAAGAAATTCCCACAGGAAAGTGCACACACACTCACATGCACACACACCAATCTACCACACAGCTTTCTCTCGAGATCAACCATCAGCTAGAAAGCATTGAAGATGTCTTTGCAAGTGTCTTGGCTTAGACAAAAGTATCCTGAATCCTCTAGCTCTTTCATTCATAAAGGAAGAAAACAAGGTATTTTCCTGATCAACGCCTCAAGGGGAAGCTCGAAACATCCACCATCAATAGAGAGATGGCACTGACTTCTCTAGGCTGTAAGAGTTTGCTCAAGTCCTCCAAAGACAGTGATTTCCAAGGCAGTGCACAATTGCCAGGCTGGTTAACTCTGTTCTTCGTAAAGTGAAACAGTCTGACAAAAGTACAAGTGATGCCCGCATTATCTTCTTGCAGACTTCCTCCACACAGCTTCCTGTGGTACTGTCACTATACCTTGTTCCCATATCTTAGGTGAAAACAGCTTAATGCAGGTGTCTACTGGGCAGGACAATATCATCACATATTTACCTTCACAAAAGATGGGATTATGGATGCTCAAAGTCTGTCTTATGAGAAGTGAGGAATAAGGCTGGGGAGTGACAGGATCTCTGCACCTGTGTTGACTTTGGCCATGATGAATTTTTTTCATAGTACTTGGTATGGTGCAATGTTTTGTATTTCTGATTAAAACAAAATGTGTTAATAACCCAAAATATGTTAGTGACCAAAGGGATGTTCTATACAAATGACACTGCTAACCAGTAAATGCTGGATGAAGAAGGAGGAAGGGAGGACATTTGAAATTATGGTATTTATGTTCCCAAGTAGCCATTACACATTACAACCGCTGCTTTCCTGGACATTTCTGAATACTTGCCTGCTGATAAGTAGTCAATGAATTTCTTTTTCTCCTTTACTATGCTTTTTCTTTACCTATTAAACCATATTTTCTCACTTTTACCCTCCTGATTCTCTCCCTCATCCTACCCCGGGGGAGTCAGTGAGTGTCTCTATGGCACTGAGCTGCCTACCAGGGATAAACACCACCACTACCATACCTCAGAAACATCTGGAGTGCACTGAAAATCTCCTGACTCTGAAGACCCGTGCAATTTCTTTTCCTTATGTGTTGCTATGTCCAGTTTTCCAGAGATCAGTGTACAGGAGGTAAACCTTAGAAAGGTGTCTTCTCTCACGTCTGCTTTCTTCAGGTTTGTCTGTGTAAGATTTTCCTTTCTCCAATTTGCTGTTAGGGTTCTCTGTGCCAGATTTATTAAGCTTTGCAGCTTTGTAGCCACATCCAGAATATACAATTTGGAATCTCACATTGGTTGTCTGTTTAAGAAATGAAACGCCATACTCTACGTAGATATCTTTTAATTTGAGAATAAAACGCACAGCTTAGAATAAGGACAGTAAATACTTGCAATGACTGATGGAAAATTAGGGAAGAGGTGCAATTCAGGCATGGCTTGTTATGACTGAACATGTTAAGCCTTACAAATATGTTACACGGAATAACATCTATAAAGCATGCTCACTTCTGTTTAAACTTAAACTCTACACTGTGTGAAAGAAACTTACATGAGATAATTACTAACAGGGATAAAAGCTTGACTTTGACATTTTGAACATGCATCCTTCTAAATTCTGTTAGAGTCATTTGTAGTATCTAAGCAGCTATAAAACACATTGGTGGCATCTCTTCTGACATATTTTATGTGTGCAAGTCCTCTGTGCAGTAAGAATAATGCTAGTACTTGTGCTGTTTTAATGCCTTCCTGGATCACAGCTGAAAACTTGCCCTCATCAAAAAGGACAGAAATGCCATTGAATTTAGTTACACCAGAATTTCTTCTTATATATTTGTAAAATCTGCTCTGATTGAGGGTTCAGTGGAAGTCTGAAGATAACTGTGCTGGTGATTCATATGTCAATTTGACTGACATTTTAAAAATATATCTGAGTCAAAGAATTTTCTTCCACACCAGAACAGCAATTTCTCCTGTGCTCTGCCAGGCTTGAGTCTTGGGATCACCTTGGATAACACCCTGGAAGGTACAATTACTGACTCATGCACTGGAGCTGGGACTGGCTGAACCTGCACTCTGTCTTTGCAGCAGGATGAGGTCAGCCATTCCCATCCAGAAGCCACTCCAGCACATTCTCCAGCCTAAATGAGCTGAGGATGAAGGTATCAAATCATGTAGAAGCAAATAACATGGACCAGCAGAGGCACTGCTGTTGACCTTGTCTAGGTCTGAGGCTCATTTTCCCTGCTACAAATCAAAATTCCTTTATCTCTTTTAAAGCTTTGATAATTTTGGATTTAAAAAAGCATAGAAGAAGTAAAAAAAAATCATCTTCATAGTATATTTGAAGCAGAAATGTTTTTTATCCTGAGGGCAATTTGCTGTGTCTACTGAGTTTCACTATCCCCACTGTTTCTCTCGGATCACTCACTTCAAGAAAGAAACATAAGAAGAAAATATTAAAACCCTATAAGTATTTTTTATAAATTCCATTTCAACAAATTTCAAGATAATCTCTCAGGAAATGAAACATATCTGGCTGTCATGGGGGGCTCAGTCTGCAGTCCTTGTGTTCCATCATGAGGCTACTAAACACAGAGAATTTTTCTGCCCTTACATTGAAGACAAGAGTCTTTACATTGCTTACCAGAGTGCAAATCTGGAACTCTGGAGTTTCCTTGTGTCCAGAAGTTTCAGAGCTTACTGTCCACTTCCTGCAGAAATCCCAGATCCATAGAGGTTTTCAGTAATGACTTAGCTGATGTTGCAGGTTCTCCTAAGTAAGAAAATCCACAGCCATATTTTATATTATGGAAGGTAAGGCTTTACAAAAGTGGCAAAAAAAGAGTGTCTCTTTTCTAAAGCAGCCTCAAGCATCACACTAAAGCAGCATCACAAACATATTAGTTCACCAGGAAGTACTGATATTTGACATGTTCCATCTTGATTAGAACCTCTTCTGATTTGGAGCAGGTTTCCACTTTCAGCTAAGCAGGTTCATTGCTGCAGATTTAATGCCTGCCAGGTACTGCATTTGTGGGGTTCACAAAGAAAATATTACATTTTTTAATTCCTTTGCACATAGTAAAACTTGTTTTTTCAGGTATCTCACAGACCAAATCCCATAAAGAACTGAAATTTCATTGAGCTTTCCACTTTCCTCTGGAAATAGATGGGGAACTGAGGTAGGAATAGAAGATTAGCTATTTTCGGATGGTCACTGTCAGATGTATTCATGCAATGTGTGTGTCAACAGAAATATTTCTTAGGTCCCCTGTAAATTAATTAAAGCAAAAGAAATATTTTAAGGGTCTAGCTGATTTGAACCACCCTATAAGCATGCTTAAGGATGAGATCAGTAATTTCTTAGTTCCTTTTTATTGTCTCAAAAGTGGCCAAAGTTGAATAGTTAAGGTATAGATGCTTAATCCATAAATATCTACATGTGGGGAGATGAATCCTCTTTGCAGAGTCCAGCACATCTTGTTAATCAAAATAACAGAAAAATCAGTGTGATGCAGGTATGTGGATGATATATGTACTTTATTTACTTTATTTAGAAGGTGGTTTCAAAACATCATCTCTCTTAATTGTTTAGGTAATCATAGCAATGCTATGTTTTATTGTGATCTTTTCAAACATCAATGTAAATAATTGTGAAATAATATTTGAATTTCTAATAGCTATAGCAATTAAGTGGAGCAGAATTCTAAATTATAGAGGTCCATTTACAAAAAATGACAAGAATATTCTAGAGTTTTGTCTCTGGTACTTGTTATTCCTGTATGTCATCTTATCCAATAGCATAAATACTGCTTTTATACCTGTCATGTAAAAAATCTTAGATATGCTTATCTAAGACTTGTGTCAGTTGCTTGTTTATCATCATTGACTATTACAGTAAATGCTATTTAAAATATTTCTGGAAAGCACTTAATCTTCTGATCTTCAAGGGGTAAATGATGTCCAATAAGAGGCATTGGAAATTCTGACCCTGGTAGCTAGCTTCTCTCTGAATCTGTTATGTGGTTTGTTTGTTTGTTTGCTTGCTTTTTTAACATCCATATCTGAATCAGGAGGAAAGGGTCTGGATCTCTGAAAAGGCTCTGAGTATAACATTGAACTGGTTTGATTCAGTCTGGCAGTTTGCATGTAGCAGATCAGCACATCACAGGCTTCAGAAACCAAAGCCATCACAGGCTGCCATCTGATTTCATCCTCTGCATTTCAAGTGGTCTGCTGTCACTATTCACCTCCAAGATACGTGATAGCTCAGAAACATCCAATTTTTAAGTATTATAATTTCTGACCCTGATCCTCCCCTTTATCAGTACTTTTTGCTGCCTCTCAGCAGTAGACATGGGTCTGCTGTGCATAGGTTGGTCGTTTTGCACTCGGGAAATGGAGGCCACCACAAACCCTCTGCGGAAGGCCAGCTCACAGTCAGCTGCCTGCACACAGATGTCCCCTCCATTCCTTCACCGTGTTTTGAGAAAGAACAATGTGTCAACTTCCAATAGACTGGCGTGGTGTGTGTCCACAGCTGGAGGAGCCTCTTGAAGCAGTTCTTGAAACAGATGCCAGGATCTGCCTCCATGCAGGGCTGGATGTCTGGAGGCTGTGCTGGCATCCAGCAGGAGAGAACAGCTGTGTTCTCTGCGACCTGCAGGACCTGAATATTTGGTCCATCAACCTGTCTTAGCTGCCTTAATGTCTTTTCATTATGTTCTGTGTTTCGAGCAGTATTTTTTTACCTGTAAGTATAATTGAGGACATTGTATCAAAATGTTCAAATACTCATGTATGTTTTTATCAACTTCTGCAGAATTTTCTGCTATACTTCTGTGCACAATGACTCAATATCATATTTGTTGCATGTTGTCCAGACTCAGCTGTGAATTTAGGCCTTGGGAACCAGAGACTGAGAAGGATTTATTTCCACACGAAGCTCCTGCTCCCCAGATGGTTTGCTCACCCTTAGGGCATTGCATACGGCCCTGACAGATGAGACCCCATCGATAGAGGACCCAGCAATGCAACATTATTTCGAGGCCTCTGGAACCTTCATCTTCTCTGTTCTGTGTCACGCGAAGTGTGGTGTCACCACAACCTCTTCCTCACTTATTTGTCCCTCATGACTCTCTGATCTCTGCATGTATACATATACAAAATTCTTTTGATCGGCATTTACCTATCCAGCCATACATGTCGTTCTTGGTTAGAAGGGGACAATATTTCACTTTTTAGTGTGGAATGCATGTAGTGAGCCTGCTCCTAGCAGAAGATGTGGGATGGTATGGGTGCATAGCCCCAGTTTGTGCAGAGGGTGCCCATGCTCACATGGGGACTTGTTCTCATCTCTGCTGAAGCAGCCTGTCCAAATATGCTAAAGAAAGGTATCACTTCCAGAAATATTTAGCGTCAGCTCTTAACTGACCTGAGAGTTTTACAGGCTTTTAGGGTTTACCAATATTTGATTGGCTTCTGCCATTGGCGGTAAAGGTCACTTTTGTTTTACAAAAATGGCCTCTTTGTCAAATTGCTAAATCACAGTGGTGTAAGAGGTGCTCACCAGAAATTTTCAGCATGAGGAACAGAATGTGTTTCCCCTCAGCATTGTTTTCAGACATAACTAAATTCTGCTCTGACATTCACTCCTCCCTCACCCTGCTCCTTTCCAATGAAACAACCTGCTGGAATTTACCATTTTCTGTGCTTGATGAGAACTGTCAAACAATCCTAAAATACCCATTATTATCAACAGCCATTATATCCAAGGCAGCTTACTCCTATAATGAATAAATATCCATTCTCCTTCCACCCACAGGTACACACCTGTCATTAGTGACAATCACAAACCATGTGACACATTTCTATGGGCAGCACCTTAATTATTTCCCTGTTTCCCCTTGCATCTCCTTTGAATACTTGCCAGTTTAATTAGTTATGGCTGAATTGGAAGTGTGCTGATTTGGAAGGAAAGAGCTTGTTAAAGGGTCTTTTAAGAGATCAGGCACTCTGCAGGTGTAGAGTTAAAATTAATGGCATCTGTGCTGAGGTGTGCAGTAGCTGTCACATCTGTAACAGATGTAGTGCGGCTGCAGATTACACAGCGGTGCAGTCACCCTGTGTCACATGTCCAGGGTGTGTGTCATCCTCAGCAGCTTTATCTGTGCAGAGAAAAAGGCCTGATGCTAAGCCTGTCCTAGCAGTTCCTTAAAAGCAACAGGATTGAGAACCACCCCTAAGGTAATATGCAATTTAAAGTCTAATTACGTTACAAAGAAGGAAAAACCCCACAGCATATCTTTAATATTGAGAAGCTGCCTTGAACTTGTCTGAGCACAGTGACTTCAGTGATTTTCTGGCCTGGCAAAGTATATTTTCTCGGGAGCTCATTACAAAGCAGAGCTGGGTCAGCAGCAAGGATGTGGCTTTATGTAAAGTCTTCAAAGAAGGGAGGGCAGAGAGGTTGCAAGCCAGCTCAAGAAAGACACTCAGTGCTAAGGGGCCACTGAAGAAGAAGCTGCAGAGACAGTTGCAAAAGAATTTATCACATAAAAATATGTGTGATGCTACATAGAGCGTGTTTATGTAATATTCATAAGATCATCTTTTAGATGCACTCTTCCTCTGGATTTTGAAGCTGTCTGAAATCTGCCGACTTTCAAACCACTTAAATATAATAAAGCCTGCACTGATTATATCATGATTGCTGACATTTGGTGTCTGTCAGTCTGAAATAACTTTTCCTCCTTGCTATAATTTCCTCTAAGAAGCAAAGCAGAGTCAGTGATTTTCCACAAAATGTTCTCCAAACAGCTCCTGCCTGAATGTCTTGGTGGTTTATTTCTGAGGTCAAACCCTGCTGCCCAAAAGATTTTCTTTTCTTCCCATTTTTCATGCATTTGTTTGTCTAGTACTTCTGTGTCTGATGCTCTTGACTGACAAACTGCAGTGCTACCTATGTATAAAAGAATGTTATTAAAAATCTTAAAAAGATCCTATTAATATTTTATTAGCATTTCTTTTCTTCCTGAGACTGAATGACAGCTTACCCAAGATAGCTGATTTTAATTATTTTTTTCAACCTGTATTCCTCTTGTCACTGTCTCCTCCAGCATCAATCCAGTCAGATGTTTTTCTTTATTATTGCCGTAAGGCCTCAACAGCCTATAATTACTCTAAAGAATTTCTTATCTTTTATTTCTAAAGCATAGATTTTCCCTTCTTTTCATTTTCTTTTTAAAATATATTTTGGTAAGATGTGTAATTAACCTTGCAGCTGTTGATAGTCTGCTTGAGTCTGTAACTATTACACTTCATGTAGCTTCTTTCTGTCTCTCCCCACCCTTTTCCTGTGTGACTGCAGGTGAATGGCTGGTTGCAGTAATGATATTCCTGTCTTCAAAGCAGAGAACAAAATGTATACAAAAAATTCTTTTTGGAATTGCTTTGAAAAATCCATTTTTAATGTTAAGATGATTAAAATCCCACTCTTAAAAGCACACAGGCACATTTCCAGACATTTCCAACCTGCATTTTCCTTGCATTTGCCAAGGATGGGCGATGCAGAGGAGATGGCTGAGTGGTGATGTCTGTGTGGCAGCCTCGGTTCCCCAAGAAGGGAAGCACCAGCAGCCCTACACCAAAATTTTGTCTGCTAGAGGACCATGCCTGTACTGATATTGATCAAATGTAAATAACTGCACCCTTCACATGACTACTCTACTTTCAGTGGAAATGGCTCTGCCTCCTATTCAAGAGATGGAATTACAAGGAATAGGAGAGAAACCGTTTCAGATCTGTGATGAAAAATGCATAAGGCTATTCTCAAGATACACTGCCTTGTCATTAAATAAAAGGCTTCTTTCAGGATACTGTATTTCTGAGAATTATGATTTGTAAGTAGAGTAAATTCAGATGCACTATTTCCATGATAATTGTCCTTTCTTATATTTTTACAGAGGTACACTTGTCTTGGGCAGACTGATTGACATCACAGTACTTGCAATGTCCCCAGGAGATTTCTTTCTGAAAAGAAGTAAACCACACCAAAACAGAACATGTTAGAAACAAATTTAGTGAAGACATTGTTTCAGCATTTTAAGACTTCAATTTAACCTTTTCCACGGACTATTGAAAGGAATTTAGTCCTCCAATGATGGAGAAAGTAGATAGAAGTTGTTATAGATAGATCTCTAGTGTCAGTACTCTCCTTGAAGTCTTCTACAATGACCTCCACCATGACATGCAGAGACCACCCATTTTATGAGTCAAAGATCACTCAGAGCTTTCAAAAACTCAAATGTGAATTCCTAAAAAGAGATTATGGATTTTAAATTCATACATGTCATGATTTTAAGATGTGCACCACAACACAAGGAGAGAACTGAAAGTCCATTTTTAGTTTCTCCTTGTGTAATATACAAAGAATATGCAGCTCTTTGTGTTCAATTGCTTTTTAAGGTTTAGAGCTTATTATAAAAAAAAAAGACACAATATAAAAGATGTTTTTAAAATCAGTTGTCATAATACTTGTATGCTAACGTAATTCTTTATTTGTTTCACCAGTTTGATTTCAATATCTTTTAAGGGTCCTTGGTAAGGAAAATCAGAACTGGAAGAAATTAGAGCACGGGACAGAAGTCACTTTAGCTACCTTTAGCTGTTTAGCTATAGTGGAAGGTAGTGACCTGGATTCACCCTACTGCTGATGAGGAGAAAAGGGCCCTTTTAAGGAGCAGTTCATCCTGTCCTGAGATACGTACGCAAAAGTGATGAGCACATTT
The DNA here is from genome assembly GCA_013390045.1 of Picathartes gymnocephalus. Taxonomy (NCBI): domain Eukaryota; kingdom Metazoa; phylum Chordata; class Aves; order Passeriformes; family Picathartidae; genus Picathartes; species Picathartes gymnocephalus. The sequence goes on from WEKY01015644.1 coordinate 156,087, forward strand.
GTGTTCTCCAAGGTTGCATGTGTGCATCTTGTATAAGAAGCACAGATTAAACACTTTTTAACAGGTAATTTTACATGTGGTGAACCTTTCCCATGAAAATAAGTGAGAAACTGTGTTGAAATTTAGTTGGACTGTCTGTGCCCAAGTACTTATGTCACTGTTATTTATATATTTCTGAGACAAAAATAGACATAGAGATCTCTCACTGAACATCTGTGAAGTCCTTTGAAAAGTGTCCTAAACAGAAAAAAACAAAACAAAACAAAAACAAACAAACAAAAAAACCCCTCACAAACAAAAACCAAAGTAAAAATAACCAAATGTTGCAAAAAAGTTCTTCTGAAATTGTTATAAAAAGCAGACAGAGCAAAATCCAAGAGCTCTGTTTTAAAAACAGCAGCTCTCTGAGCATCATTTGCTGTACTCAGCATTTCATTTCAATGCACACAGACTTTGGGACTATAAAATAAAAGAGTAATATGAAAAAGCCCATCATATGTTACTTTTCAACGTGTGTCAGGCAGCAAATTCATTAGTCTGGTTCTTTCTTACTGTATCCTAGGAAACCTGAGTCAGTTGGAAGCCTAACTGTATTCAGGATCATGATAACCTGCAGTAGAGATAAATTCTTCTACCTCAGTACAGGCATACTAACTCTACTTACACTACATTTCATTGCATGTTGCTGCTCTACTAACAAATTTATCTGCTCTCTCCCTCTTACTTGGTTTCTCTCCATAGATCTTATCAAATTCCAGCACGTGATGAGGCAGTCAAACATTTGAATTCTCTCCTTGAGGCTGGACCCATACTGGGTGTGAAAGCATGGTGTTCAGCCATTGTGTCTTCTGGTATCAGGCAACTCTCCAACCTGTAGCAACAGCATGCAGTGAACAGTGTCATTGAAACTAAAGGACCTTGTTCTTGTCAGCTAACAAGAATTAACCTCTTAAAGAAAAATGCAACAAGATGAGGAATTCCAAATGGCAACTGGCATGTATTTATGTCTTGTCAGATTCCTTCTGTATTACCCTGGTTATTAGTCTAGGTACCTCTGGGTCTCCTCTCCTATGTTATCTGCCAAAAAGCCCACTTTTTCCACTTCAGGCAGGCTTCTTTTCTTTGCCTGTGCTGAAAAACATTTTCTGCTAGTTTTAAGAACTGCTGATATCACCAAAAAAAGTGTCGAAACGAAAAGTTTTGGCATTGTCAAAAAAACAGGTACAGTCAATGAAATTATCAGGTAGCAGGTTGAAAATAAACCAAAGGAAGTGCTTTTTCTCAGTTTATAGTTAAATTGTGGGACTCATTCCGAGAGGTTTTGGTGAAAGCCCAAAGAATAAAGGTTTTTGAGAACAAACTGCACAAGTTTATGGAGGACAATTTCACGGGAGGCTGCTGAATGCAAGAGCCAGATCTGAACTTTCCCTGATCATTACTGACAACAGCCAACAGCAGCTTTTTTTGGAGTAGGTGGGTTCTAGTTCTGGCTCAGCACTGTCAGTCCCATTTTCTTGAATCCATTTAGTGTTTGATGAAACATGGATATCTTGAGATATTTCTTTTCCATCTATTTTTTCCAGAGAGACCTTTAGTGGGTCTAAACCTATGCAGAAAGAACATCATATGTACCGTAGGTACCAGTTTTGTTCCAATCCACCAGTTCCCTCTTTCTCTTTTTGGAAATTTTACAGTCCATTCATTGAAGTCTTTACATACTAGCTCTAGCCTATACAAATTCAAAAGATTATTTGCTAGGTATGTCAGTAAATATATAAACAATACTCTGAGGTCTCATGTTTGGAGGGAAGATACATCTCCTTTATTTATCATTACAGAAAATATACTAATATTAATGTTAATCAGAATGAAGAAAAAGTCAATGTTTGTACCCATACAGTGCTAAGTTTCAAAGAATCTGAGATGGAAAAGATCAGTTAAGTTTTTGGCTTCAAGCCAGACTCAATGCAAGCTCCTTGATGTTCATTTTCCATTGTTACAACCATTTCTACTGGCGAACTGCTGTGCATGCAGAAAATGAAATGTGAAAGAAAAAAATTAAGTGCTTGAATCTGTTACTACACACACAATACAACACAAGTTTTTAGTGGTTTTAGAAATACTAGCTTTATCTTATTTGGCAGGAGAACTCTTTGGAAAAGCTGAAGAGTGGGTGGAGGCTAAGGCAGCTCAGTCTGCTGAGCCAAGAACTTAATTTTCTTGACTCCAACTTTCAGAGCCATAAGGAGACATAGTACACTGTCTGAAAAAACACCCCTGTCCAATTTTGTCATCACCAGAACCCAAATGAAAGTAAAATGCATAATAATTACTTACTGATTACAATACTGACTCGCTACAATAAAGTATTTATCTATATGGCTTTTGTAAAAATGAGTTATTACACTGTTTGATGATTCCTAACTATTCCAGGTTTTCTTTTAAAAGAAAACACTAGATGAAGAATATAGCTCTCAAGGCAGTTTCTCTATCTTATATATTATCATTACTAAAGTTGTTATTAACCACAAAAGCCCAGAGTCCCATTTTTTGGGATTTCTAATCCATCTCAGGAAAGACAAAATCATATTCTCTCTCCTAACGATATTGCAAACTGGTGTGAAATATAAAAATTTGAGATAGGCATAGTCCACAATACAAAGGTGAGTTTTCAACGTGGTAAAGGACAGCAGCAAAAATACAACCATGTAGTTACATATATTAATTCTGCACACAACTTGATTGTTCAAATAATATAGGTTTTTTGTTTTATTTCAGCTTTATCTGTGGGACTTTTGTGTGTTTTAATAAATAAGTACGTGCTTCTTGTCTCTAGGAGTTGCTCTGCTTTAGTGCATTGGTGAGCCTGGGGTAGACACAGCAGATGCAGTGAGTTCTCGGGGAATCCAAATTGAGCAATGGACTTCTGGATTAGATCTATGGTTAGATCTTTTCTTTAAAATAAAGCACATTTGTGCAATTTCACTCATCCATCTGGGTAGCTTGAAAATAACTGCTTCTGCTTCTACGTGTCTTGTTATAATTCTAAGTATCTCAGAACTGCCACTCTATTTTAAGCCTCCTTTAAAAAATTAGTTTAATGTTCATTAAAGGCTTCTTCCTCAGAGCCTCCTTAGTGAAATGCTGTTGTCTGGTTGCTTTTGGAAAGTCAAGGATCATGACAGAGCTCTTATCCTACCTTCTGAAATTTCACCTATTTTACCTAACAGGGAGAAATAGCATAGGAGATCAGCAGTCACACTGCCTTTTTTTTTTTCCTATTCTTAGTGATATAGGAATATAGACTCTGGTTTTGTACACTTAGATTGACATCCAACATGTCTTGCAAGAAAACAATTATTCTGATTTTATCTTGGCTCAAATAAACCCAGAATTTGGAAAGATAGATGTTATTTTTGTTTATGTTTGTTTTTTACAAGTTGACATGCCTACTACGGTTTTATTATTGTTCAGTCACGTGATTTTTAGATTTCAAGTTTATCATCCTATTTCTGAAAAATGATAGTTTTTTCTTATCTCTTTTGCCAGTGTCAGAGCATTTCCATTAAATTCTTCTCAATGCCAGGGACAAATTTCTTGCCATCAGAAATAAACACATGGGAAAATAAAGGGAAATTTGATCAGATGTTATTTCAGGGAATCACAATAGGAGTACTTAATTTATTCTATGCTTTGCTTTACTGAGTTGCAGTGATTTTCACTATTTTTCAACTAAGTATTTTTTTTTAAGCATGAATCCCTGAAAAACAAATGTAAGTTTTCTGATTATGTCCTTTTCTTTTTTTTTTCTTAGTTGCCTCTCACATCTCTGAAGAAATCACTCCCAGACTGCTGATAGACCACACATCAAAAATTGCTTTGTAAGAAAGATAAGCTTCTATAGCAGTGTGTAGCTGTTTGAGAATTTCACTTTTTTAATCTTAAATCATCCTCTAACCCCTTTTTCCACACGCTTAGCATTTTGATGGAACCCTCTCTTGGCTTGACCATTTGTGTTAGTACTCACTGGAAAATGAGCAGGTTCCCACAAACTCCTTTTTACAGGAATGCTGGGGTGTGACATGGCAAGGACAGAAGTTTCATGCTCCCTGCTCTGGATTGGAAAGCAGGAAGGGACAAAGCCAAAGGAGGATGGGGCTGGGAGTGCTGTAACATGTTCAGTTTGAGCACTTCAGCTGGACTCCTTAAGGATACGTTCAGAGTTCATCCCCAGGCTCTTTCAGTCTTTCTAACTTTTTCTCAGTAGAGCAATGGTGACAGCAGTCTCTTTTTTAATGTGGATCTTTGCCCACTCAGTGCTCGACTGAAGGACTTAATATTTTTCATCTGAAGGTCTTGTATCTGTATTTTAGGGGATTCCAGTTAATTCCTCTATTTTTTTCCCTTTTCTCCCAAGAAGCCATCAAAAGATAAAAAACCCAAGCCCAAACAACTGAGAGAAGAGAAAAAAAAAAATTACTCTAAACTTGTGTTACACATGATAGTAACAGCTGCAGTCCTGTTGACAATATAATACCACTGCAATCCCCAGGATATAATTCAGATACTGAATTTCAGACTGCAGAAGAATGGTGCTTGAGAATCCTTAAAAAGAATTATGTTTGGAAGGGAAAAGAAAGATTAAGTAAAACAGAGGAAGTATGCTGGTGGTCCAGTGCAGAAACCCCAAATAAAAATTGTTAAAAAAGAGAAAAGTTAGTACACCCACAATAAACACATTTAGCTGATATGTACATTTTCCCCGCTGTAATCTTAAGTTTCAGGGTTTGTTTGTTTTTAGTGCTATTAGGGACTGAAGCACATGGTGAAGGCTGTTGCTTTTGTATTGACATGGTGTTAACAAGAGATGAACACATGCTAATAGAGCAATGGCAGGAATAAAAATATTATCAATGATGAAACAGGAGTATATTGAAAAAAAGACCCTTCTTTTCTATTTCTCTTCCTTTACAATGAACAAATGTCAACATCAGTTATGAGGCAACTTTTAATTCTTTTTTTCTTCTTTAATTATAGTGGTTTGCCTTCAGAAAGAATTAATTTTAAATCATACCTACTGCAAGAAAGAAAAACATAGACTTTTTTCCAGTTTCTACTGTAAATGAAAGTTTCTACTTTGCTAATAGTTCATCCCCCCAAGAAAACCAAATAAATTTAAAAAATTTGTTTACAGTATGATATCTGCTTCTTCACTTTTCCTAAACCCGTTAATTTTATGGCATAAACAGTTCTGAGGGAAGATAAGAAACTCTGTATTAACTCCTTGTCCCTAGCAATGTCTGCTGTGCGCAGTTTCCTCGTTACACTTGCATAGGAAGAACCTACTCAACAGCAGAGCCCTGTCTGGGGGCAGTGCCTGGGTGCACCCTGCTGAGCAAGGAGCAGCTGAAGGCTCCTGATGTTACCTATCCCTGGAACAATCGCCCCGGGGCTGATTCACAGCCTCAAGAGAAAAGTTCGGGTGCAGTCTATTCCCCACAGAGCGCTTTAAGAGACACCTCCTTATCCTGTGTGTGCCCTGATATTCTGTGCCTGATCTGACGGCAGCTCTGTCACCTGCTCATCACAGGCCCCTCTGAATTCCCCCTTAGAAAGTTTCCCTTCACCTACCAAAGGACGGACAGAGATTCTGGAAATCTTTTTCAGCCTTCCTACACAGGAGATGCAAGCACATCTCGTGGTATTTGTATCAGCCTAAATTTGAACTCTTGCAGAGGAATAAGCTCATTGCAGAAAGACATTGTTGGAGCTATGGAGAGAAACAACCACTTGTAGACCATCAACTCATTTAACCTACTTTGGTGTCTAGTTTAAGACTAAGTGAATCACATAATGGGAATAATATACCTTGAAGGTACTGTAAGAAGGTTTGTCCAGTCACTAAGATCAACATTGTAGTTTTCATCCTTGGCCAGATGGTTCTATGCAAAAAGCTAAGCTTCAGGAGGAACCCAGAATCTTTTTCTTTACCAAATGTAGGTGTACCCATACCCAGAGATTTACCTGCCAGTTTAAGCAACAGAAGTAAAAACACAGACAGTAGTAGGTTTAGCAATGTAATGTCTCTGTGCAGGGCTCACTGCTGTCCCATCAGTGAGGACAGTCTTTACAAAGCAAGTGACAACAGGATCCAGAATGTTCCCAGGCAAGAAAGAAAGTGACTCATTCACCAGCACTCATGAAAATAGTGAAACAAGATTGCATGTGACAGAAAATCAGGACCTCAGAGTTAAGCAGTGAGTTCAGTGCATCCAGATAACACTGATAGCCAGACTACCCCATATTTGAAAATATTTTTCATATATCATTACACATAGCTCTCCCTCACTGCTCATTTAAGGTCCATGGAACAATAAAAACTGTGAGAAAGGATAAAAGGAAGGAGAAAATTCACTGGAGATTTCTACATTTCCAGGTTAATTTGCCTCTAACATAAGAGTACCAGAGTAAGAAAGGAACACCTAAGGATACCTACAATTAGTCCTTCAGCAGTGTTTGAACAAAGCCTGTCATATTTCACACAGAAATGGACTTTCAACACTCACATCACCAGTTCCTACATTTGAACTGAAGGACAGATGTGGACAGCTGAATTGGGCTAACTCTCAACCTGCTGTGCAGAACTGTTCTTGGATGATGTTGACCTGCCCTTTCTTTAGAGATGGACAATCCTGGTGGTAACCACACTGACTCTGAAAACAGTCACAAAAAAATTGATCAGTACTTGGAAATATATTACAGAGGAATTATACATTTATTTTAAAAACGGTGTTTGTTGGTTTTTTGGTTTGGTTTGGTTTGGGTTTTTTTTCCATTTCTCACTCATCACTATTCTCCTTTTCCTCCTGCTCCTGAAAATGGTGGTGAATGTTCTTACTGAAACACACTTACTGCCCTTTTGGCCCACTTAGAGCAATTCCAGTGGAAAATAACATATCCAACACATAATTCTTCTCATCTCAGCTAGGTCAAGCAACTCAGACAGACATAATAAACTAAATTTTTCTCTTAATCCTCAGAATTGTGAGATATTTGAATCTGTGTGTCCTCCTTTTGTGCATGCTACTCATATAAATGGATATTTTTTTTTAAATCTAAGTGGATAGCAAGTGCAAGCAAAAATAATAATTTTATAAGAAATAATAATATAACAAATTTGCTCTTATTATTTTATGCTACTTTGACCTCTAGTCAATATTACCCACCAGTATTTATTTTGATTTCATTGGTATCTGAACCTGAACTTGGTTTGAATAGACTGCAAAATCTTGCTAGCACATAGTAAATTCAAACATAAATGATTGGGAAAATGCTCAGGCAAACTTAAGCTTGTCTTTTAAGGAATAAGCTTTAAAATATTGAACTTGCTGAGACGAATAATGTTCATCCCTTCTTGAATTATATTTCTTTTTTTTCCCCTCTTTTTCCTTTTATCTCTTTTCATTTTTCTCTTAAGTTTTTCTCCCCCAGAACAGTTAAGTTGCAAATTTAATGTTTTTAGTCAGCTTCTGGAAATCAGTATCAGAACATTATTTACATCTTGAAGCCAAGCCGTGTCTGGAGAATTTCAATCACGTCACTTTTATGTGTTTCTACAAACCGAATGCTAAAAAGTCTTCTGTGGCACTTTTCTTTAAAGCTGAGTAGGGAGCAGAGGAGAGGAAAAGAACTCAGAAAAACAGAGAGAAACTTTGTACTATAAATGAATGTTTCATTTTTCAGTATTAATAAATCCTCAGTGCATCTGTATTAACAAGATATTGTTGCTGTAGATTTGATTTAGAATAGCTTTACACATAAGCTATGCTCTGATACTGAATTTTATTTCACAGAATCCATGCTTAATCTGGCCTTAATGAAAAAGAAATGTTAGTAAGAAGATAGTAAGGTGTACAAGCTACTTTTCACAGCTGTGGAGAATGTTTCATGCCTCATACACAGTACAAAGGAGAACAAAAATTTATATACGCTTTAAGCAAGCATGGAAATCATGAATCTGAGCTAGAAGTAATGGTCTCAAAAATTTAATTTAAGAGGGAAAGTTGTCAGTATCATGTTGATGGATGTAAAAGAGATACAGCAAAAACACTATTAAGTCGTTGGTGAACATAAAGTGATAATTCTAACATGAAGAACTTAATAATAGACATAGCAGATCTGTGCCCGAGCCACCATCATTTATATTATTTGAGTGAAAATAATGGCTAACAAAACAGTCAGGCAGAGACAACAATTTAAGAATGCCCAGGCGCTTTGCTTTCCTAAAGAACTTTCACCCTATATTTTATTAAAGTGGTATGGCCTGCTAATAGAAAGACAATAAAGTTACAAACCATATTTGCCTCTGAAGTAATCTTTCCAGTCTCATTAAAGTCAATGGAACCGCATGAAGCAATGAAAAGCAGAATTTTTCCTTATATATTCCTCCAGGAACAACCTATCCAGCAGCAGAGATGAAGTCCCAGCAGACATTAAAGTTGTATGTCTTTTCCCAGTAGGGCCTGATTGGATGGATTCAAATTAAATCTTGCTACTTCTATTTTTTGCTTTGAGGTAATTGATAAGCCTGTCTGACTACTGATATATTGAAAATGGCAGTGATATCTCAGAATGGGATGTCTTTTTTAAAAGATTGATAAAAAGTAATCACTGTAAGTAGGTGTGGGTAAAGGTTAGAACTGTGGGAATCCCAACGTATCTTAAAAACAATAAATATAGAATCACAGTCCAACTGCTGGCCCTGCACGGCAACAGCCCCAAGAGTCACACCATGTGCCCAAGAGCACTGTCCAAATGCTTCTGGAGCTCTGTCAGGCTTGGTGCTGTGACCACTTCCCTGGGGAGCCTGGTCCAGTGCCCAATCGCCCTCTGGGGGAAGAACCTTTCTCTAATATCCACTCTAAACTTCCCTGACTCAGCTTCAGGCCATTCCCTCAGGTCCTATCACTGGTCAGCACACAGGAGAGATCAGTGCCTGCCCCTCCTCTTCCCCTCACAAGGAAGCTGTAACTGCAGTGAGGTCTCCCCTCAGTCTCTTCCAGGCTGAACAGACCAAGTGCCCTCAGCCACTCCTCACACAGCTCCCTCTCAAGGCCCTTCACCATCTGTGTTTCCCTCCTTTGGGCACTCTCTAACAGCTCAATGTCTTGTTTGTATTTTGACACCCAGAACTGCCCCCAGCACTGGAGGTGAGGCCGCCCCAGCGCAGAGCAGAGCAGGACAATCCCCTCCCTTGCCCAGCTGGGCCTGATGCCCCCCAGGACAGGGTTGGCCCTCCTGGCTGCCAGGGCACTGCTAACCCATATCCAGTTTGCCATTGACCAGGACCCCCAGGTCCCTTTCCATGGCGCTGCATTCTCCAGTCTCTCCATGCATCCAAGGTTGCCCTTCTCCAAGTGAGGAATCCTCCAGCACTTGCTCTTACTAAACTTCAAGTGTTTGGTGATTGCCCAGCCCTCTAGTTTATTGGGGTGTCTCTGCACAGTCTCTGTGCCTTGATAATTTGTATCTTCAGTCAAAACATTGCACAAACATGAATAAGTCAACCATTGCAGTCATGTTCAATTGTATTTGTTTTTTTATAGTTGAGAAAGGCAGAATACAAATAAGCCATATATTATGCTCAGCATTGCAGCACCCAAGAACATGTAGTGGTAGGACAAGGGCTTCAAATTGAAAGACGATAGGCTTAAATAAGGAAGAAATTCTTTACTGTGATTGTGATAAGGCTGGAACTGCCCAGAGAAGCTGTGGATGCCCCATCCCTGGAAGTGTTCAGGGCCAGGCTGGATGGGTCTTTGAACAACCTGGTCTAGTGGGAGGTATCTCTACCTGCAACAGGAGGGCTGGAACTAGGTCCTTTCCAAACCAAATCATTTTGTAAGTGTTTCCACTGTTTCCAGATGAAAAGTCCTGATGTTGTTCACACCCATGCTACAACAATGCAACAAATTTCAGTTTGGGTTTTCTGCAGGTTCATCTGGAGCAGGGAAGAGAGGAGTTTATGCAGCTACACCCTTGGTCTTTTGAACCTTTCTGTGTAGATGCTTGACAGTCACAAGGTAGATTGGCAACATTACTGTCCTCCAACTTTGTTGTCTAATCTTAAGCCTGTAAGTTTCTTTATTTTCTGACTTATGATTCACCATGAAGTTCTGCCCTCAGGTACATGAAAACCACGATGCTGGCAAAACAGCTCATTTAGTGTCTGGGTTGTATCACAGTCTTTCCTGCCTATGTTGCCTGGGAGGATTCACACGGGATTGCCAAGTAAATATCTAATTCAGGAACCCATAAATAAAGTTGTGGTTTTGTTGCTGATGGCAGGAAAGAAACTCCTGGGAGGAAGGTGATGGACAACAGTGCAACATCCTGTGTGTGTCTAGGTGCTGATTCCCTTGGTAATTTTACAGATACATCTGAAGGTGAGATCCTGACCCTGGCTGTCATTTTCTGACGCTGCGGGTTGCTACCCAGCAGCATGGCCACCAGCCTCCAGCCAAATTCTTCTGGAGGATGTGCTGCACAAGATACACGATCACACAAGCTCACTGACATACATCTCAGCTGCCAGAGCACAAGCTGTGCAGAGAGGTTGCATGTCGCTACTCTGTTTCACAAGAATCAGAAGGGAATGGTCCGGCACTTGGTGTTGGTAGTCCATGATCTTCCTGTCCTGTTAGTTTTTTCTGCATCTTGACCAGGAATTTACAGAAGGAGACAACAGCTTTTCTTGTGATGAGTCCATCTTTCCCCTCTCCTAACTTCCCTAAAGTTTATCTTTATCCTCAACTACCCCCAAATAAGATATTATCTCTTTACACCAAAGATCAATTTTGCCATAATACAGCCTTGAACAGAGAAGGTGGAAGCATATGCACTTCTGCTTTCTCTTCTTTTCTTTCAACAAGGTACCTCTTCAACACACTGGTGAGCAGGAGAAGGTCTTTAAATTAGGGTCAGGCTGATCTCATACATATTTCTACATTAGAGTGTCTTCTCACTTAAATTATCTCTTATATATGTATTTTAAAATAAGTATATTTCTGATGATAAACTGGTCCTCTATATGCCAATCAGAGGTTAAGGTCCTTGGATATTTTTCTCTCTCACAGACACAGTGTGGAGGACACAGACTGTCTCGGTGTCTCATATCTAGGTAACAAAATTATGGGAGGGTAAAACTTGCTGAATGTTTCTGACTATTCACATAAGGAATTTAACTGTTTGCCTTACAGAAACTTTTCATTTTGCTTGCTTGACTCAGTTGTAACACCACAGATACTATAGATGACTAAGACTCATTTATAAGTCTCACAAAAGTAATGGATGCTTTAAAGAGATATCATTGTTTATTGCACAGGTGGGTGAGGGAAGGGAGATGTGAATTCATGTGTTTATTTTTTTAATAGCTGTGGGAATTGGGAGAATTAATTTAGAGTTTATCTGTGCGATATTTTACAGCAGGGAAATATGAAAGGAAGACACAGGAGCAACATAATTCATATTTCTGCATTTTACATGGAAGAGGAGTTGGAGAATAAGGAAGTTTATCAATATTTTAGCCTAAGTGAGGAAGATTTCTGAAAGGCATTTTTGTATCTTATACATCATATTTGTCTACATTGTGTTTAGCAGCTGTTTGAGTGGCTATGAAGGTTCAAGAAATGTGCTTCTGGCTATGCTTTCTTAGCCATGTGCAAAAATTTTACTTAAGCACTGAAGAACACTAAAGAAAAGCTTTCAGCATATATGGCATGAAGTGCCCTAATACAGAACATGCCATCATGGAATGCATATACAGGACACTCCACCACCACAAACTGCAGTAGGAAACAAATGCAGAAATTATGAGAGCTGTGAAGGCTTATGTACAGAGAGACAAAAAAAAGGGCTATGCTATAGCCATCAGACAAAGACTTGTGACATGAATACCCCACATGAGGAAAGACAGTCCATTCCAGAAGGTAAAGTCATTGAGCAGGACAAATATGGGATGCTCTGAACTGCACTGTGGGCCAGGGATTCCCTCCTAGTATGATAGTGAAGGTATATCCTAAACACCTTCTAGATTTTCATGTTATGGGTGTATGAAATGACTTTCATAAATCTGTGTCCCAGGGATTCACTCATCATCACACAAAGGTCCTTGAGAGCTCCAGACACAGAAAGTGTAAATTAACACGAGAAACACAAAGCTGCTCTCTTTCACTCCATTTCACACGCATAACCATAAATCAGAGAGTGAGGAAAGTCACTGAAGGCAGAAACTCTCATTTGGCTTTAAGTCCAGATTTCAGCTCTTTTCTGTAAATTTGTTATTGTATCTGACTTAGTAATATAAGCTGAGAGGAGCTGTAGAAATCCATGAGGGGAAGCTCTTCCAAAAATGTTTTATTCCTTCAGCCTTTTAAACAGCTGGTTTCTTTCTGAGGAAAAGCTGACAACTGCACCAGACTTTGTTGAATTATGTATTGTACATTTGGGGAGCAAGCTGCAATATGCAATGCAGTGAGCAAAGCTTTCCATATGCATTTTTCTAAGGATAAGACACAAATCCAAGTCCAAGAGGTGATAAAGCCAGTGGTTTGTATTCCAATCAATTATAGCTCTGCTCAAAAATAATATCTTCTAAGTGCACATTAGGGGCAATGGAGCAAAAAATTACACATGCAAATGTAACCCAAGACACTGAGCCTTGTTGTTGGAAAAAGATTCTTCTCTTTTGTAAAAGAGCACTGAAGAGGAGAGCTGTTTGCAGGGTTATTGTGCATTCTGTTTTCTGGATTATGATCCTTAGTGACAAAGAGAGCAGGTGTAAGAAAGTTCACACTCAGACAAAAGGGTGAGGTATAACAGCATTGTAGGACAACATTGAACCAGAAATTCTTTGGCTACAAAAAATCTTCCTAATTATGGGGATCACTGTTACTCTGTAGATGGAGAAAAAATGAAGGTTAGGCCTTGGCATTAGTAGTCATGTTCCTGAATATTAGTACCAGCTGCTCTTCCAATAAGATAAAATTGTACAGGTGTCATGGTTTCACCCCAGCCATCAGCCAAGCCACCCTCTCACACCCACCAGTGGGATCAGGGAGAGAATCAGAAGGTGAAGGCTGGAAAGTTCATGGATTGAGACAAAGACAATTTAATAGGGAAAGCAAAAGCCACTCACACAAGCAAAAAAACCCAAGGAATTAATTCATTGCTTCCCAAGGACAGGCAAGTGTTCAGCCATCTCCAGGAGAGCAGGGTCCCATCTTGTGTAACAGTGGCTTGGGAAGACAAAGACCATCACTCTAAAATTCTCCATACACACTTTCTTCCTTCTTTCTCTCAATTTATATACTGAGCATGATTCACATGGTCTGGAATATCCCTTTGGTCAGTTTGGGTCACCTGTCCTGTCTGCATCTACCCCCAACCTCTCATGCATCCCCAAGTTCCCTGCCAGGATGGGAGTACAGAAAACAGGAAAGGCTCTTGTGTAAGCTCTGCTCAGAAATAACAAAAACCTCTCTATAGTATCAAGTATTCAGCACAAGCAAAACCACAGCCCTATACATACACAGTGCCAGTCACTGGGAAAAAAATTAACGCTACCCCAGCCAAAACCAGCACAACAAGTTATAGGTTCAATATCAGAACCCCAATAAATGGCTAAAATAAGAAGAAATACTTATGCAACATTCCCACTCCACCTGAATGACAATCCAAACCCTTGGTAAATTGCAAAGCTAAGCACAATAGATTTGTCAAAGCTCTTGGGAGAGTAGAACACCTCTGCAAGCCTCAGGATACTTCATTTACACAAACAGATTCACAGTGCATTACTCCCACACCTTACCATGCAGACAGCATGATTCCCTGCCATGAAACATCTGGCCCTGAACTTCCTGACTCTAATTAACATTCCATTTCCACTAGGTATTTTCCCTCACCTAGAGCATTTCTGAAATAATTTGCTACTGTTCAGTGGTAAATGTAGGTCCTTAATACATATAAAGGTGCCTGGTAAGTTCAGCCTTTGGATATTCCCTTGAAAGGTGTGGTTCAGGTTAAACATCTGCTCTGTATGTGGTTAATTAGTAATAAACAAGATGTCTTCTGGATGCTAACAGCAATAATATGGTAATACAGTTCGAGAAAAGCAAAAAAAAAAAACCCCACCAGATGACTTCTTAATAGAAATTGTTCAATATAGGAAATTTATTATTACCAAAACCTTCAGATATTTGCAACACTGATGTCTCAGAATGGGTGTGGACTCTACCCTGAGGAGCAGACCACAAGCCCAGGATTTTGTTATTGACAGAAGCTGTTTGTGTTAATTGAATTAAGAACACAGCTGACTCTCCTAAGAAAGACAAAATGAAAGTAGATGATTGACAGTAAGATGGGAAAATGCTGCAAAACATGGGTGAAATGCAAGCAGAAGCATTGAAACGAGAGGAAGGAAGACTGACAACAGAAGAGGAGATCCTGACTGAGACAATGAAAGGTCTAAGTGGATTCTGCTCTTGTGGATTCTGGATGAGATGCTGACCCAGAAATATTAAAATTGTAGAATTATTTTCGTTAAAAATATCTTCAAGATTATCAGGTTCAACCACTAACCCAACACTACCAAGTCCACCACTAAACTATTTCCCTAAGTGCCACATCTACATGTCTGTTACATACCTCCAGGGATGGTGACTCTATCACTGCCTGGGTAGGTTGTTCCAGGCTTGAAAACACTTTCTGTTAAGAATTTTTTCCTAATATCCTATCTAAAATGATACTAGATAATTTATTTTCTGTTTTCACACTTTCTTTGACATTACATTTGGAAGTAGATACTTACTAATAGAGAGGGGTTTTGGCACAAGGGTAAGAAAGATTTGGAAGGCTGGCAGCCTCGGATGACACATTTAAGTTCTGCAGGAAGATAAGAGTCACTATTAGGAAGGCAATTCCTGGCTGTAATCACCTCTATAGCCATGCAGCTGTTACCTGAATAGGGTTTCATTTGTGAGGATAAAAGTTACTAAATCTGACAAGTGAATATGAATATCAAAATAACAGATACATCGAAATTTTTCTTTTTTTCCCTTACAGACAGAAAATTTGAAAGGGCTCATTTTAGGAGCTGTGGGACAGCTCATGCAGATTGAGCAGGATGTGTGGGATTGCACCAGTGAAATCCCATCTTGAAGCACTGGCACAAGAACAAGTGATGCTGACTGGGTTAATGGCATTTCAGCTGGGAGAAGACAATAGAGGTAAAATTCCACTAGATGGAATAGCTGAAGCAGATATTAACAGGCTGTGTGTGGAAAGATAAGTTTTGGGCCAACACATCCTATTATCTACTTGGAAGAGGAGCAAAACCAGTTAAAATACACATTCCTACTCATACTTGGGAACAAGAAGAAACAGTACTTTTATTAAGTCTTCCTCTGTTAAAGAGAACATTTTTACCTAGGATTGTCCAGATTTAGGTCCAAGTAACTAAAATATAATTTTAGTTATTTTATACTAAGGTAGTATTAGTAGCAGTAGTTTTATAGATATATTAACTGACTAAGATAAAAAAAAATGCTTCAGATTGAATAAGTGTTTCATTAGTGAATTAATTAAACTACTAATAGGCAAATATTCTGTTTTACTGTGATTTACTTAGCTACAGGAGTTTATTTTGCATTGGTGAAATTAGGTCCAGCCATCTCTCCAGTCAGAGTGGAGTGACAGACTAGAAATCTCCTCCATCAGCGAGAATGTTTGTCAAAATACTCAGAATGTCAAGTAGACCTGGCAGGATAAGAGCTTTGTTGACAGGGAACTCATGACTACCCTTCAGTGAAAAAATGCAGCAAAGGTGGACTACAAAGGAAGAATTCAGAAACATTGCCTGGTTGTGTGGGAATGGTGTCAGAACAGTAAAATCCCAGCTGAAGATAAGGCTTGTAAGGGATACTGAGGGCATCCAGAGCTTCTATCACGGTATTAGTAATAAAATGAGGAACAAGGGAAATGTGGGACTGTTGCTGAATGGGGCAGGATGAAAGTGCACACAGAGGACATTGGTACCAGAGGAATAGCCCTTGAGTTAGGATGAGAAGAAATGGCCTCAAGTTGTGCCAGGAGAAGTTTAGATTGGATGTTAGGAAAAAAACTTTTCACTGAAGGGGTTATTGGAACAGGCTACCCAGGGAAGTGGCCGAGTCACCATCCCTGGAGATATTTAAACTTGTAGACGTGACACCTGGGGACATGGTTTATTGCTGGACTTGGCAGTGCTGGCTTAACTGTTGGATTTAGTGATCTTAGAGGTCTTTTCCAAACTAAACAATTCTATGATGCTGTGATTCTATTTTTAAAGCTCTTGAGTTTCAAAATGCAAACACTGTTTTCAGTGTTTGTGAAAAACTGAAACAAAGTATCTTACTGAGAGTTCTTTTCCTTGAAAGTACTTATACAAAACATTCCAATATTTTTAAAACTTTCTCCTGTTCTCTTTTTTCTTAAAAATGTTTATAAAAAGAGAGAGAAAACCTTGACGATTTGGTTGCTAGATGTTGATGGGCAGCTGCTACTTACTCTGCAACTACTTCTTTTCTCAGTTTATTACATTTGAAAACGTTTTATCCTTCTTGAGGGCAAAGCCCAGATGTGTGAGAACTCTGTCAGGGTCTTGACTCTCAGGGATAAATTCAGGAAGATAATACTGTGGTCACCATAGGACTGTCTGGGAAAATACAGAGAATTCCTTTCAGCAGTTCCCATCTTCCCCTGAAGGCCTCCCACTTTCCACCTTCTGTTGCTGGCATTTTTGACACAAAATCATTCTGGAAATTGGAAACCAAGGTTTCTGTGGTCAAGCAATATGTCTCACTCCTTTGTGCACCTGGTCAATAGTCTCTTGTATCATTGAACTCAGGGCACAGATGGTTTACATAGCTGAAGGACCCACCACACTCCTACTGCAATACGATCCACAACCAGGATTTGGTTCCTTAGGCAGAAGACATTAATTTTAATTTGGCAGGATGACTAAAACACCCTAATGAATTTCAAGGGTCCATTACAATCTACTTAGCAAATATAAATATATTCTGAATATTTGTCACAATGAAAAAACTTTAGGAACACTAATGCATATGTGTTTCATTACTTTTATAGAAGTTTTTGTTACAGCAGTTTTTCTAAAGTCTGCATTTCCTGGATATCATTAGAATTTTCGAGTCAATAAAAGATGTGAGATTTAGTGCAAAGATTTAAGTCACATTCATTCTGCTGTTCTTAGAAACTGTCCTGGTGGAGTGTCACGTCCAAAGCACTCAAATCTGAACCCAACTCCCAGTGTCATCACCGAAAGTCATACAAGTATATTAAATGCATAAATGTCTTCCTGACCCAATTAGTCCTAATGGAATATACATAGGAAAAATCAATTACACCATCTTTTGAGTGATGCACTCAGAATGCTTGAAAATTGACCTCTAGTGCATTCACTCATTTTCTAAACTTTTTCCTACTTGTGTAACTTTTGCCTTTGTGAATTAAGGCAATCTCTTATCAGTGGGTAAGCAGCATTCTTCTGCAGTGTCTTAATGAGTAATAAGGAGATAGGACAATCACACTACAAGCAAGGCTGCCACATCAACTTCAGGAAGTGGTCTGAAGCTATGCACTTGATGCTTGCCAGGGCTGAAGAGTGCCTAGAGGAAGGTAAATTGCCTTGAAACAAACTGAAAATGAGCTTTGAATACTTGTTTTAGGTGTTTCTGCCCTTTCCACCTTTGTGTCAGAATTTATGTCAGGTTTTGAGGAGTAGCAGCTCTAGCCACAATGATTTCCATGCTGATATCTGAACTTCCATTGCATGGGCAAAAGTCAGTCTGGACAAATACACAGAATGCAAACAGGATTTGTTAAATGTGCACTCAAATTCTCCTATGTTACCATTGAGACAGGCATGGTAACTTCTGGCAAGCTAGTGAAACAATTAGAGATATAAACCACTGCAGAGAAATTTTCAGAAGTCCATATAACAGACCCCTAAATTCTTTTTCTCCATATAGGAACTGCCAGCTGGCAGCTGAGAAAGGACATTTCCAATTTCTCCAGCCAAAAACACTTGCAGTGCTGTGGCTCAGCTCCTTGGCTGTTCACCTTTATCCTCTCCAACATGCAGGGGCACAAATAGTGAGAACTCTAACCAGGCAATGCACTCCAATTTTCCCAGTTTCAAACACAGTGTTTCCCTGCCATGGTTTTGCAATCAATTTTGTCTGACATGCATGCTTTTACAGTTAACTTCAGGAATACCATATTTCCCCTGAATGAAAGGATTATGGATGAGTAAATATTAGCGACATTATTATGCAATTATTTTATTTTTTTAATATATTTTTTGTGTATTAGTTAAAAGCAATTTTCAGTTCAAATTATTGATGCTGGGGTTTTCTCAGACAAGCAGAATTTGATTTTATTTACAGTCCATCAGTGTATGGTTTAATCCACTCAAGTTTTCTGAGATATTGCAGGGTGACTTGCAGGACAGAAGTTCGCTGCTCCAGGTCTTTTTTCAGTTTTTTTTTTTTCTTTCTCTTTCTTTCTGTCCAAATTCTGATATTCAGCAATCAGGTCTCATTAATAGCTTCAGAACAATCACTCTGTTAAAGATATACAGATGTTGATACTGATGTTTCTGAAGTCAAGATTCGAAATTATTCTTATGGGAAACATTCTTGAAGCCAATGAGTATTACAGTTTTTGCAGAAACTTTCCATGACTTGATGTTCATCTTGGGCAATTATCATAACCTTCTACTTTTTTACAGGTGTTACATGTTTTTCAAATAATAAGCTGGAATCCATACAACATATACTGATTTTTTCAGACAATTAGCATAATTTTTGACTCTCATTGTGACCTCTCACTTTTTTACACGTAACCAACATTTGGTAACAGTTAAGAGTGTATTTATATATACATATAACATCCTTTGTTACAGGATATTTTCCTAACCATAAAGCTTGTGCTCTAGACCTGAGAACCCATCATGTCTTATCCAGAAGCTGAGCTGCTGAAGCAAGAATGGAAAACTCAGGGCTGCAGAAAAACAGACAAACAAACCGCAGCCCAGCTACACAGATTAGCAGCAAGATTGCTAAAATGGAAGGAGACCTGAATCTCCGAATGTTAAACCTTAAAGTATTCCCATTTGTTGGTTGCTGATTGCATAATGAGAATGCAGTGGCCAGGGAGCAGGAAACAGAAGATTATGGACATTATAGTCAGTGGATTTATGACCAGCATCACTTGCATGTACAGTGGAAATCTTGAGAACTAACTTTATTCCTCATTGCAGCTGAAAGGGACTAAGAAAGTAAAATGTAAGATTTTTTCAGGATCAGACCACTACTTTGTTTTTTTCAGATAAGGGTGCTCTCTGCATTAATTGTTAGTCAAAACAAATTTTCCTCTGCTTTAGGGGTAAGCCTGTGATCTCTTTTCCTTCTCTATCCTAAGCATTTTAAAGTACTTATTAGCAGTGCTTGATTAATGGACTCTTAATTTCAGTACCATTGCAGAATCTTCACAGTCTGTCAAAGAATAAGACACTATAAAATACTGCTCCTTAAGAGAGAAAAAAATGCACTCCAGAATTTCAGATACATCCATGTTTACTTTTTAAAAAATATTGATGAATTAATAATAAACTTTGCCACATGGTCACCCATTCATGAAAATTTCAGAGTACAAAAGACAACCAAAGTAAAATCTCAGGAAAACAGCCATGGAAGTTTAAGAATAAGAGAAACTCAGTCTTCAAAAATCCTAACAGGTCTGTAGATAAAGTGTAAAAAAAGCAAAACTAAGAAACTAAAAGACAGGTGATGCCAAAAGTGGAGGTGGAAGCTGGGTGGGATTTCATGCAGTGGCCCCAGCATTGTATGCATGGCATACATGGTAGTGGTGTTTTGCAGCAGTGGCAAGAAACCATTAAATATAGCACAGCTTTTGTTTCCCCCTACAAAGTACCCAGGATTAACATGAATATGAGTATGTGTCATCCTAAATATTAATTAAACAGTTGCTGCTCATTGGCCATGCTGACACACATCTTATGATATGCAATCATCAGTGCCTGAGCAACATAACTGAGCACGCCTCAGCCAGTGCTGCTCCAGAGCTTCCTCTGCCTCTCCTTTTCTGCTGCTGAAGTGAAGGATGTGTTTTACTAGCACTTACACATCTATCAGCTGAGGTATTTTACCTGGCAGTTAGTTCTGACAGTCTGATTAATTAAATTCTTCTGTTGCTCTAAATCTCTTAATTTTAAGCACATTTTAGTCAATTTCTTGATCTCAAGTGCATTACTGTACTTTCCAGGCCTTTGTTTTTTCTTCCCTCTTTGATGAATTGGTTCATTTCCAGGTTAAACTCCATGGGACAGCTCTTTTATTTTATGTTTGCTCAGAGGCACCTGAATTCTTACTGACACCTCTAGGTACAACCACAACAAAAACTCACTGGTGTTTGCTCTTTCCAAAAGAAGAAATTAATTTAAAAACACACTTCAACTTTTACTTAGATAAAACCTTGCAAATTCAGATTTAGTTTTACTTTTTCCCTTTCAATACAAAGTGATTGAAAATTAAAGGAAATTATGACTGTAGATTTCCTGATACTGAAATTATTTGAGTTAGTCAATGCAGCATGGGATCCACACCACCTAATTAGACTTGCAATGTAGCTTCAGGTGTTAACAAAGCACCAGGACTAAAATAGATGGAGATCTGTGTCTGATCAGTAGATATCCCCAAGAGAAAAATCTGTTGCACAATTTAGACAAGATAGCCTCTCAGGAGGGAGTTCAAGAGCACTGGCCTTTACTGATTAAATAGGATGCAGTTGCCTGTAGAAGGTGGTTTCTCAAGGCTGCATACCTACAGTTTATTAAGTTTTCTTGGGACAACTCTCTGTCACTGAAGCTGAGTAACAGGGCCCAGCCTGTGTGCACGTTGCAGTCAGCTCTCTTACCTTCCAAAACTGGGTAGCTTCCTTTAAAACACCAATGGCAATTTTTTATCCCACCTAGGTTCTGCCATCATGCAAATTCTTCAAGGGCTCTGTTTGAAAAAGTGTTACTTTTCTGAGGAAAATATTTTTAGGATCATTTCACCAACTATAAATCTTTAAGTCCCAGTACTTGGTTCCTGTCCCAGATTTTTTAATTTACTAGCATAGGTGTATCCTACATCTTCAAAAACCTGGAGCAAGTTAGGCAAACTGGATCCTACACAGAAAGCCTACCCCAGGCACAGACTTAGCCACATCCCTGACATCAATACTTTCTTTTTGGAAACTGAGGGAAGGCAAGAAAAAGATGTGTAGGCTGCAACCTGAAAAATGAGGGGAGTGCTTTCTATTTTATAATTCTTATACTGGTATTTTGAACACTGAGAAATGGCTGCTTGGACAAAACTTCGTTAGCTCAGATCATTGCAAAAATAAGATTAATAAAGCTGGAATATTCCTTAAAACTAAGTAGATGTATATTGCATTGCAAAAAAATTCCAAGAAAAATTAGGTTTAGCAGGTTTCAAACAAAAAAGTGACTATCCAGTTATACTGGTTAACATTTAAATGGAATGTTGGGAGTAATATAAAACCTGATGTTTCAAATTGTAGGTATATCTTAAATTTTAAAGATTAACATGTGATCTTCCTGGCAAGTAGATGGGGACAGCTTATCCCCCATGTGACTGCTCTGGAATTTCCTACATGTTTTTTCTGAAGCATCTGGTGCTGACT
Source organism: Picathartes gymnocephalus (assembly GCA_013390045.1). Classification (NCBI taxonomy): domain Eukaryota; kingdom Metazoa; phylum Chordata; class Aves; order Passeriformes; family Picathartidae; genus Picathartes; species Picathartes gymnocephalus. Next base: position 177,915 of record WEKY01015644.1, read on the forward strand.
GCCATCTGTAATAGGCGACATGGAACACTCCAAGGTTTTCTGCACCTCACTCCTCCCCAAACAACAGTTTCTGTGCTTCCAAATTGAGGTGGAGTTGATTGCTTTTTGCTGATTATTTTCTCCACACCATTCTGCACATACACTGAAATTTATGATTTCTAGGGCTCCTTTTGATTGTCATTTTCTGTGGTTTTATTAAAGTGTTAGCTCAGGGACCATTGCAATATGGGTTTCAATCAATAAATTTTCAACTCTTTGTGCTTGCTTTATCAAAAAGGTTATATTTCTCTGTTTCAGTCCCCTGATTCCTGGAGAGAGTGCTTATTTTTCCATTGTTCCCTCTTACTTCCTCAGCCAACTAAAGTGAATTTCTGCCAAAGTACAGGGGGCCATAGAGAGCTAACACCGATCTCCCTTGGAGCAGCACCACTTGCATAGCTTCTGCTGCTTTAAGGAAACACGTGCTCAGGTATATTGCAGCAGAAACCAGACCATTCCCTCATAAATAGTCCCACAATCTCTTAGCAATTTGTTGACAGATATGAGGATCTGCAGCATCAGCAGATAAATATTCAAAAGATTTTTTTGGGTTCCCCGATTACCACTATAACGTCTTGATTATACTGCAAAGAAGCAATTAAATGATGCACATTGTGATGAAGAATTTTGCCCCAGGATTTGCAATAGATGCTCTGGGCTTCCTATACCTGTAAATTCTCACTTCACGTGCATAGACTAGAACACATAGACCAGTAGAGGATTAAAGACAGAAATATTGCAGGGCCTGTCACTGAGGTCTCTGAGTTAAAATTAAAAAAAAAAGAAGGAAAGAAATGCTAGAGGTTTGACAGTAATACTGGAAATTCCACCTCCCAACACATTTGTCCAGTCACCTCCATGACTTGTGTATTCAACCACCAACTCCAGCAGTTGGTAACAGTTTCTTTTCAATTGATGACATCTAATTAAGCATTTTGGAACATATTTGGATTCCAGGGAAATTAGAATATGGAGGTAAAATTCCAGCTTTCACGTCCTCGTACTTCAATAGCTGTAATGTGACAGTTTTGTTTGGCATTTCTACTTACTGGATTATTCTAATACATTCAGGTGCATTCTTGTCCTTTTAAAGTAGGTGAAACAGAAAAAAACCCCAGAAGATAAACCAAATCAATCCTATTTCTCTAGGTAAGATCTTAGGCTCATGACGAAGTGGTGAAGCTTCCGCAGTGGATTCAAGTTACACACAACATTACAGACCTTCTGTGGGGGGGTTACTCTTGGCTTCTGTATTCTCAGCTTCTCAAAATACATCATAATCCCAAGTGCCAAATGCAGTTGTCAGCATTTGCCAGTTTTCCAAATTTACAACAAAAGAATGGGGTGGCAGTCTGCTGACCTGCTATCTGAAGGAGAAATCAGAAAAGCACCAGCTGGTGTCAGAAGATGTGTTGCTACTAGACTGAGAACCTGGGAAATATCTTGAATAAAAGAGTTACCTGAATGTTTGATGCTTCTAAAAATCAGAGTTGATAAAGCATCGTAAAAACAATCATCTGGTTTGCAAAGCATTTGCAACCAATCACAGCGTGTGCCGTGAACGCTGTAAAATGCAGCTGAATAAATCACAGAACCATAGAATCATAGAATCAATCATAGAATGGCTTCAGTTTGAAGGGACCACAAACATTATCTCATTTCAACCCCCTTGCCATGGGCAGGGACACCTCCTGTTAGACCAGGTTGCTCAGAGCCCCATCCAGCCTGGTCTTGAACACTTTCAGGGATGGGGCATCAACAGCTTGTCTGGGCAACCTATAGAAGAATCTCACTACCCTCACAGTAAAGAATTTCTTCCTAATGTTTAATCCAAATCTACCCTCTCTCAGTTTAAAGCCATTCCCTCATGTCCTACAAGCTGCAAGTGCCTGGCACCCAGCAGGGCTGAGACTGACAGGTATCACAAATGTCAATCTGAATGTCCACCACCATCACCACCACCATTAAAAAAAAAAGGGTAATAATTAAAAATCAATTAAGTTACCAGCAGGCCTGTAAGACTTTCTCTCAAATGTGAGTTGCATTTTGTTGCTTTTTTATTACTCAAATGTCTAAACATATGAAATGTGTAAATTATAAGCAAAAGGCTATTAAAAAGGAACAGAATTAATCAATACTCCAGGTGGGATGGGTCTCAACCACCTTATGTACTTAAAAGTTAAGCTGTCCTATTCTTTGGTAAATTCCAAAGGTGAGGAATATGTTATCCTCTGATAACACCTACTTCTTTCTGTCCATAATAAAAGGAATCTCTGTTTGACTAAATTAGACAATTAACTTGTAGGCAGCTAAATATAGGTGAGGAAAATCCCACTTTACATGCCCATGCTTCTGAAGTAAAGTTAGCATCTATTGGACTGCGAGGATTGTTGCAAAAACAAAACAGAAGAAAATTATTTCCCACAGAAATGCTCAAGAGAAAAACACTACAAAAAACACCTTCTGTAAGGCTTTTACACCAGATTTCCAATGGATTACTGCCCTCATTGCTAAAGTTAGAGGCTAGAAGAAGTCAGGATAATAAAACAGTGACTTTGTCTTGGCAAAGAAGAACATGATAAAAAGAAAGTTACCCTTAGAAACCTCAAACATAGATGCTGGAAGTGAGAACAGATTCATGAGTTGAAAGAACAGAATATACCAGCTGAGATTTCAAGGGTCTTTAAGACCTCAGTTCTACCAGCATCTCCTTGGAACATAGTTAGCTGACAATTTAGATTTTTATTATTTTAATAGTTTTTTATTTTTTCTAAATGTTTCTGTTCCAAGTCTGTTGCTTTAAGGAGGTTGTTCCTTCTCTGGCTGTAATTGCTATTGCTCCCAGCATGAAGAGTCATCCAGATGATGGATATGCCAGAGGAGCTGGGGTAATTGCTCTCAGGCTCCATAGGATTTCAAACCCTAGGTCTGGCCTGAAAATGGTAGAACTGTGTCCAGCTGAAGTGAGGATCAGACCTCAGAATAGGTTACACTGAACAAGACCAAAATGACAATCAAGTGATAAAACCCTTCAGTCTCAACTGGAACAACAGAAATTCAAGTATGCAAAGAGATTTCAGACTAGTTCTGAGATGTAAAGAGGTTTTTTTGCACTTATTTTTAAGACTAGTCACTGCAAAGTCTTCAGTATGAAGGTAAGCACAAGCATTGCCTTCTACAGAATTGGATTTTGGGTGTCTTAAAGGTGCATCTGAAAACAGCTCTTCTGAGGCCTCATCAGACTGTCAAAGTGTTTACTGATAGCAACTATCTAGAATAATATTTCAAGTTGCATTTTCACTCCTACATGAGATCTTTCCCTGTCAGCTCATCATGGTATATCCCTCTTTTCCTCTCAGACACCATGGTAAAACCAACATGAATCACATGGAGTAATTGCTTTTTCTCCATGTACTTTTTTTACTGTTCCTTTGATATAATTTCCAGGGCTTATACTTTAATGATAGTTCCAAGCCATTTCCTGTACTTTGGTTAATCTTGCAGAACAGATCTACTCTTGCAGACGGCTCCACTTATTTGCATGCCAGCACAATGTTAAGCCCCTGCAGCCTGATTTGAGTGATTGACAATTTTAGTTCCTTTCAGCAGTCTGGGAAAACTGATTTGCCACCGTGGGTGTAACAGCTTTCTTTCCAACACTGCTAATTTACCAAACGAATTGTGTTCTCGTACCTTTACTGAGAGTAATAGAATTTGAAAGTTAAAATTATATAATTCAGTTGCAAACTTACTCAGAATATTTCACTTAAACTGTTTTTTATCATTGTAAAAATAGACTCCATATGCTACCATTAATTAAGATATAATTTACACAGATAAGTATCGCATTTTTATTTCTAAGTAAATAAAAAAATCCACCTCTGACATATAGGTAATGTTCATGGAAAAATCAATACTATAGCAATAACTTCCTGCCTAAGTCTTCTATGATTGCTTTTCTCATTCTTCATCCTATACAACTACAAATGAAACTGCATTAAAGCCAAAGTATTTGTAGTTAGCCCAGGATTAATTCCAAATTCAGGATTTAACTGAATTTACATTGAAGGAAAACAAGAGAAATTTAGACATAGTTAATTGCTTTCATATGCTTTATTTCAAGTTGTGGGGTTTTTCTGTTTCGTTTGTTTGTTTGCTTGCTTTTTGGTTTTGTTTTTTGCTTTTGTTTGGTTGGTTCGTTTTTTGTCAGAAGCAAGGAAGGTATCCAAAGAATATAATGATATTTTGAAAGGTGGAAACAAATGTTAAATTAAGTACCTTAGGGGCTTGAAGAGCTCTCTGTGGCCTTGCTATGCCTAATATGAACTCTGTGGTCCTAAGCAAGTAGGACATGACTTCTTTGCTTTGCAGTATGACTGATTTGAAATTAAACAAATTTAGTTGGAGATGGACTTAAAGCTTTGTTGAAAATTCCCACTCATAAAACCAAAACTGTTTTCATAATGGATTGACTATCAAGGTTTTTCAGCCTTATAGAAAATATATGATAGGTTTTCTTTACTTTTCACATTTACTATCATTCCTCCCATTTGATAAAGACATTCTAATTGGTTCCTTATGTAGTAACATTCAGTTATAGAAAAAAAAATACTCATTTATAGATGAGACTCAAATCAGTTATGTAAAAGTCTTTTCTCTTCCTGATTGTTATATATGTCAAAGTTACTCACAATAACTTTAGATTACTATAAGTTTAATTTCCTTGATATTGTACTATGAAGACATTTCCCCAACTTTTTTTTTTAATGTTAATTTACATTGAAAATTTATTTTAATTTCACATATTTTTCATTTTTATCCAAACCTTACTTTCTGGGTACCACTAAAGGAACAAGAACACTTACTATAAGAAATCCCTGATGATGTTAGCAGAGGGAGTTAGAATATAACTGCCTGAGAGAACAATAAAATAACTTCTTTTGAAATTGTTAATAAGAAAAAAAAATTGAATAGTGAAGAAACTAACCAAACTGACCACCTAACCTCCATACATAAATCATGCCTTATTGAAGGACCAGGTGAATATTTTAAAGCAAAATTTAAGAAAACTTTTAGTGTATTCTCAAGGGATGGTAAACCTACAAAACTGCTGAGGAGCATTAAAGGGAGAAATGACCATGCTCTTACTATCAGTACTCTGCTGAGTCCATTGGTGTGAGTAAGTGGGGAATTGGGCCCAACATGTTCGGTCCTTCCAGGTGACTCCTCTGGCCAACATCTACCAAGCACGGTGCTCCATACTTTGAAGACACGCATATGTGGCACTTGGGGACGTGGTTCAGTGGTGGACTTGGCAGTGCTACCTTAACGGTGGCGCTCAAGGATCTTAGGGGTCTTTTCCAACCTTTTCCAAACTATTCTATGGCTCTGTGATATCCCAAAGAGCACACACCTAAAAGCAACACCAAGTGAGGGGAAGTGTATTTAAGCCTTGCCACTGGTGGCTGCTGTGGGGCAGGAGGATGAACGCCAGGAACACAGCAAAAGTGTTTAAGGAGCCAAAATGGAAGTACTCAGGGTAACAGGCACCCTGGAAAACACAGCTCAGCTAAAAAGTGACTCTACAGCACAAGAGAGGAAGCAATTGCAGGGACCCTGCAAGCCTCCCATGACAGGAGTTTGCATTGCCATGTGTTTGCTGTTATTGTCAGCCAGCTCATGAGATAACACTGACAGTTTGATTTACTCTGGGATGCAATTGCCCTTCTGAGCAGGACATGGACTCATCTTCTCTAAGGAGTTGCTTTTACTCTTCCTAATCTCTGTGGTGTTGAAGAGGGTCTGCCCCAGTGCCTGCTGGGCTGGCAGCCCACTGCTAAGTGAGCAGCATTTCCAGGGTAATGGCTACGGGCAGTTGCGTCTCATTGTAGGGTCAGTTAAAAGGCACACAGCAGAATGTTTCGAAATGGACATCTGGCATGCAGTAAATGCATTTAGGAAGCAATAAACAGCTCATTTTGAATGACTTCTGCAATTGGTTTCAACACAAGCAGTTGGTGGAAAAACAAGCTTTTAGGAAGGTCATTTACTGCCATACATAACCCATCTCTTCCAGTTAAATTGCTTAGCAATGTACAAAGCAAATCCCAGCCCATTTCTGGTCTGATAATTAATAGAGTCTTCTACTCTAGCTGGAGCTGCACAAAGAAAGTGAATGTTGTCCTTGTTATCCTGACTTAATAATTCACCATTTGAGTTGTCAGGGTGTCTTTGAAAGAAGCTGATTGTTGAAATCTTAGTGCCGTGGATGTGAAATACTGTATATTGTATCTTCAAGATGAACATGGAATTCACATGCTTTTAGTCAGTAATAGATTACTGGCAGCCCTTGGAAAAGGAGAACGTCTTTAATCGTAAGGCGTAACCCTGCACTTTTCTTGCTGATGTTCTATTCAAAGATTATAAATAAAATATGAATATTAAAGTATTTAATTTTCTAACCCTTATTAGAGCAAAGGCATTCTCCTCCTCTTATTTATGATTGGATACAATAAATTAACAACATAAGCATTACTAATGTAGGTTTCCAATGAAAAATAGAAGGATTGGATTTCTAAACTGGCCAGAAAAATTGACACTGATACAAGAAATTACACCACAATTATCCTGAGAGAGGCTATTGGTTCCTAAAATAAGTAAATATATTGGAGTTGCTAAGCTGTGACTTCTAGAAAACATTGATTCCACATGCTCCATATTCAAAACTGATCATCTTTACTCCTGAAAAGCAATGTAATTTGTTTGATTTAGGTATATCAAGCCTGTACTTATATAATTGAATGCAAGCAAATCACATTTCAAATTGTGCACCAAAATTGCACTGCCCCAGGACAGGTTATTCTGACTTTTTGTGCTTGTAAAATTGTCATGAAGAGAGTTCAGTGATATGATTCAGATTAGTATTGTATTAACTCAAAATATGATGGTGTCAGCAGCACTTCATGAACCTGTTCCATGGTGAATAAAAACAGCAAAAAAGGAAGAGAATTTTGGAAAAGTTTCATATTCTTCAGGGAGAAAATGTACTGTGCAGTGCTGCCTGGGCCTGGCACAGAAAGAATAATTTCATTTTGCCAAAAATGTCAATATTTCAGACTTTGTTTCCATTTTTTAGGGCAAGGCAAAGAGCTCTCAACATTTGGATTAAAAAGTCAGGAGAGGAGTGCTGTGTCAGCATGGTATCAGCTTGCTCCTTCTTCTGATGTAAGGAGGATGGAGTGTTCCCGGGCAGCCTGGCCCAGCAGCCGGGCAGTGCTCAGAAAGGCCATTGGTCCCTCTAACCTGGGCAGCCGGGCTGGGGGAGCTCTGACAGAGCTGCCCTGTGCTAATCCTAGGGTGGTGTTTGCCTGTGAAGTGGTATCACATTGGATGATGTACCTTTGTAGTGATGAGCAGAAATATGAAGGAAGACAAAAGCTAATTTTGTCTGTCCCTTTCCCACATCCTCCAAATTACAGGATACTTCTGCTGAAGGCACCTGTGAGGAGCTGCTTAACAGTGACCTTAAATGATCGTAATTAGGTCTGTAACTTAACAAACTATTGAATCTAGCAATTCCAGCTGTATTTCTTCAGAAACTGCTATTCAAAGTCATCTGTCTCTGGATCCTGGCAGAGCCTCACGTGAGGTATGATGGTGCTTGTGACCTGTGTAGACATAGCCAACCTGAATCTTGCTAATTCATTACAAATAACATCAGAGAGTTCAGCAAGGGCCAGTCAGTCAGACATTCACTCAGGTGGGCACTTCAGACCATGGTTCAGCAGGGCCACAGCCACAGTCCCTGGCCTGCTGAGCCAGGTAGGTCAGGATAGGACTGTAAAAGAGAGACACCTCTGCTTCAGAAATCCTAAGAGTCTCACATTACCAGGAGATGGGAAAACATGCTGCACATTGCAAGCATTTCTCTGTACTGGTGAGACAACTTCACTGTCCTTTGGCCCTTTTGGTTGGTGGTGGGACACAGCACTAGCTGGGGCTGCTTGCTATCTGACCTTCTACAAAGGTTCTTGAATCCTTCCCTAGCAGACATATCTGTAAGAGCATCCAGCTCTGGACAGAAATATGAACCTATCATCAGAGCATTTAATTTTCTGATGAAGTTCACAAGAGCTTCAGTGTGCCAAAACCAATATTTATCCCAGCACAGATCAAACACCCAGCATGCATACAAACAGATCAATTAATTAATCCTTCAATTATCATAGCCTGCCACACAGACTGATGAGACACAAAGTTGATATGGAGCATTCACGACAAACCCCTTGCAAGGGATTAGTGCTGTTCAGGAGCTGGAGACTGCCAGCTAGGGGAAGGTCACCTGTCTTGTTGAAAAAGTTAAGCATTTCATTGAACACAGAGACTGGACAGTGGTGCATGACATGCCGGTGACTTTTTCACACCTAGCTGAAAGTTTATCTGCATTAAAACATCCTTCATTTTCCCACTTAATGGAGGATCAGATTGGGCTGAAGCCCTTCAGACTAAAGCCACGCTGAGCAGAATGGATATTTGTGACCGTAGCTTAAGATTGTTCTATCTTGCTAAACCAAAATTTGAAGTATTGAGAGTGCACTAATTAAATAAGATCACATTTAGGCATTACAGAACCTTTGAAATTTTATGATATTTAAATTATTTAGGTGCACAACAGTTTTGGTTGAACATAAAATATATTATGTTTAAAAATGCTTATATAAAATTGAGCAATATTAGAACTTATTTGTAAGAGAAACTCTAGAACAATATATTTCTAAAATAACAAGGTATATTTTATAGGACAACTTTACTTCTTGCAGCCCACTGTTTGTGAGAGCAGCACCTTGATTTCCAGTACTTGGTTTCCAATGCTTTCAAAAGACTGTTTGGAACCAGGGAATTTGGAGGGAGGAATGTGGGGTCTGGCTGACTTTTGTCCTTATCTAGGTAAGGGACTACATATATACAAACATACGTATATGCAAGTATACAAACAGGTTGTATTCAATTTTCAGATACAAATATCAGCCTAAGGTACTAATAGATTAGATTATCTGAAGAAATTATCAGCATTGCGGTGACTGTGCCAAAAATTTTCTTGGCACCACGATGATTTCAGAAAGCATTTTGATTGGAGAAACGCCTGACTGTACAGACCCTTGAGAAAATGGGTGCAGGTGGGCCAGGAGTGGAATAGATCTGCTAAGTGCAGTAGGTGAAGGGAGTTGGGATGGAGTCCTTGCACAGCAGGTTCTCACACTAATTATAAAGTGGAAAAAATGAGTGTGAGAATGGCTGACCTTTGAAAAAAGCAACTCTATTCCTTCTGTTCTCTTAATTCATCCACAGTTATGCTGCCTCCGCTATATCTTAGCAATAAATATTGATTTTATGCTTGAAAAATCAAAATCTTATCAGTTTGGCTCTCCTAGGCGTTACTGTTGCCTAATCATATCTTAGCACCAAAGCAGCTAATAATTTCTTCTTATTCAAAAAAAGCCAAGCTTTTAAAATCCACCTTGATCATTTGAGGGAGACCTTTCCTCCAGAAAACTGGCATCATTCCTTACTTTCAAGAATGAAGTCAAGGAGGCACATAGCTTTTATCAGAGTTGCAACCAGCCTGAATTCACCATCTGCGTATGACAAAGACGTGCAGGAATAAATATCTTCTTCAGACTGGTATGTGTCTCCCACTCCTCAGCCACCTTCCTCAGCAGAAAGTTGGGGAGAAAATCTTGCAGACCTGGCAGGAGGGGTGGTGTAAAATCATAGGTCAGAACTGACTTCAGAAAGAAAATTAAGGTACATGCTTGTATTCATATGCTTTCCAAGGTTGTCAAGACCCAATTTTTTATAAACATTCTAAGCAAAGAATGAATTTAGAACAAACTTTCAGCATTAAAGATGAGCCTGCAGGGGCACAGAATTCAACAAGAAGCAAAGCACAGAGAAAGAGGGCTTTGTTCTCAGTCCAATCCACACAAAGCTGTCTTCCCTCAAGAAACAAAGCTCTGCAAGGAACTGATCCCTGATTTCACTCTGACCCCCTGGGCAGATGTCACAGTGGTCATCACACTGAAAGTGGCTCAATGTGCAAGAAACAATCTAAGGATGCATCAAGAATGTGAGAGACGACAGAAACAGTAATATTGTAATTCTAGTTAATGATTTGATGGTACTCACTGGTGTTATAAAAGTTTAAATTCTACTTCATGTCAATAGCCCAGGGTGATTGGCTCATTGCCTTGTGGAGGGACACTCAGACATGCTTGGCATACAAAGACAAGACTTGGAATGCTTCTGGCCCATGGCAGACATCCTTAATATGAGCTACCAGTGTCTCAAACCAGGCATTTGACTCTCAGTAATAAAAGAATAAAAATGAGCCTCTTTACCATTGAGTTAAAAAAAAAAAAAAAAGGTGTAGCATTAATCAGACAAGTTTTTCTAAAAGGAGACAAGCGATACTGGCTCACAGATTTTGGCTCCTTGACTCAGACACAGCTGAGTTACACCGTCAGTGTCTGGGTGCCTGGGCTTCCCAAGAGCATCAGATCCAGTAGATCTACTCAGCATAGATTAACTCATGTGCAGGGCACTCACCTGGCCACAAAGAGCAGAAGCTGTGGTCACTCTCAGTATATGTATGTGTTGGGAACTATGAGCAATGAGACCACTTTCAGCCTAGAGAATTGGGGCTTAGTATGGTGCAGCTTATCAGCAATTCCTCTCCCCACATCCTCAGCGCTAACCTTTGAACCCACCAATCAGTCACAACTGGGTACAGTGGCCACTGTCAGTAGCAGCTATCCTGTGAGCTTTGGTGCTTCAATGAATTAAGACACTGTTTTAAATATTGCTCCTACTGTCAATGCAGTCTCAAAACACCTTTTTTTTTTTTTTTTTTTTTTTTTTTTTTTTTTTTTTTTTTTTTGGGGTTTTCTTTTTTTTTTTTTTTTNGAGGGATTCTCATTTCTCTTACTTGAAAGCACCATTTTTTCCCTTTTAACTGCTGCCAGAGCTCACAGAGGGATTGCTCTGTTCTTCCTTTGGTCTTCAGGAAGGGCATGGCAGCAGTGGGTCTTCAGTTCCTCTGCTGAGTTACTGGAGGAAAGACAGAGGAAAGGAGAAGAGAAGCAGAGAGCAGAGTAATTAAAATTAACTGCAGGCACATATGATTAATGTTATTTTTATGATAGCATTTAACCAACAGCAGCACCCTCATAACAATAGGTGGTTTGAGGGAATATTGTGGCAAATGGAAGGAGCTGCTGCTGGTGGATAATAATGTGCTTCTGCAAAAGGCTTTTTTTTATGATTCATGTTTTAGAATTAAAAAAATAACAATAAGGGGGAAAAATAGCTCCTGGGTACAAATACCAGAATGCAGTTGAACCTAGACAGCACCTTTATGAATATTACAAGGACATTGACATTACTGGTGTATTTTCTGCATAACAGTGTTCAAATTGCTAATAGGAGTACATGAAACTAGCTGCAAGCCTTGTTTCTCTATCTGTATACTACTGTAGATACCTAGACCTTATAAAAATCACCAAAATAGTGTTTTAAATGTTTAAGCCTGCAGATATTTTGGCAAGAATTATCTTTCTGTACTACCTCTTCCAGTAAAAAATGCAAGCAAAAGAAAATTGTCCCAAACTTTTTTTTCCAAAGGCTAGAGAAACAGACAGCTTTTATTCTAAGTGCTTGCACTACTGTTCCTCTGCAGCCTACAGGAAATCAGGTCTGTGAGGGTCACATCCTTAAGTCATTTTTCTATGGCCATCCAATGATTTGTTCAAGTCAATTTTCCATGCTGGTCCTGGGGAACATTAGAAATGTTCTGTTACACAGGCTGTGGCTCCATTCCTACAGAGACATGTGTCATTTGCTAAATTTAACCCCCTCCAAGTCTTGCTGGCTCCAATGACATTATTCATTTGAGCAGAATAGTTCACTAGTGTTGTGATTTAACCAGACAGGCAGCTAAATATCACCCAGCTATTCACTCACTCCCCTCCAGTGGGATGGGGAAGAGGATCAGAAAAAGGGTAACATTTAGGGTTGAGATAAAGATAGTTTAATAGCACAGAAAATGAAGGGAAACTAATAATGATAAAAGTACGCAAAACAAGTAATGCAAAATGCAATTCTTCACCAGCCACTGACTAATGCCCAACCAGTCCCTGAGCAGAGTGCCATCATCCCCAGCCAACTCCCCTCAGTTTTGTTGTTCAGCATGATGCCACGTGGTAGGGAACATCCTTTTGGTCAGTCAGGGTCAGCTGTCCTGGCTGTATCCTCTCCCAGTTCCTTGTGCACCCCAACTCCTTGCTGGTAGGGCAGCAAGAGAAGCTGAAAAGTCCTTTGTCTTAGTGCAAGTCCTGCTCAGCAACAACTAAAATATTGGTGTGTCATCAAACTTTTGCTCACCCTAAATCCAAAACATAGCCCTGTCCCAGCATGTTTCTAAAACCTTCTGATGTTCTGATTTAACAGAAACCCAGGTGAGGCAGGGTCCTTCATTACACTTCTGAACTTAGGATTTTACCCAGATGAAAAAGAAGCACAAATATAACCACACAAGACAATTACATGACGTCTGGAATAGGAATAAGAGGTTAAAATTAAATAATACCTTCAAGAAGCAAGCAGCATGGTTTCATTTTTTTCTGCTGTGTATAATATTGACCATTCTGCAGGAAGGCAGAATTTCCAGCTGATTTTGTTGGCAGCAGCTCAAAGTGTTCTGGGGGTGTATTTGGTTCACTTCACCATCTTTCAGGAAGGAACAGCAGATTCCAGAGGTTAGAATCAATAAAGTTGTTGGAAGCAACACAGGTCTGTAACAACCTAAACTCCTTCAGCTCTTGGTTCCACCTTCTCTTCCAGCCTACAAATACATGGATCATCTCTACAGTGATGTCATTTATTCATTAAGAATTCACTCCAACAGACACAAGTATGACTTCAATTTTCAGCTATATGGGGTGATGGCACTATAGACAAGAATTGGTTCTATTTAATATTTCTATTAGAAGTTCTGATTACAGTGATTTTAGAGAATAAAGTTTTTTATATTTAGATGTTTTAGAAGGCGGACTTGTAATAATATTATTTTTAAAGTATAATTTTCTTTCAGTGTAAATGAAAATGGATGAATTATTTTCTTTGTAGATTTCATCATTATGGGATGTTCTATCATCCACAGGTGTGGTGTACAGTCATTGAAGTCTTTATTTCTTTGCAACAAGCTTATATGATGACATGAATATATTAAAATTTATTCTGCAAGAAAAGTAACTGGCTGCTAAGAGTTTTTTATGGTCTTGGTAAATTTGCTGTCATGACTGTTTCAATAAAATAGATGCAGTATTATCTGAAAGCTCATCTAAATGCCAGAGAATATTGGTTTTGTTTAGAGGATTGCTTGTTTTCTGGTATTAAGTGTGTTGATCTGTGGATTTTTTGAATATTTTAATTGCATATGATAGGTTATATTTTCTGTAATTATCGTGGAGTCTATAATTTTTATGTTGATGGAACATTAATGGTATACCAGTTTTTTGTTGAAATTAACTATAAAACCCTAATTGGAATTCAAATGCATCATAAGAACTACATAGTTACAGTTATACAACTGTCTAAAGAGATCTGACTTAAACGGATCATGGAAAGAGTTACATAATGAGCCTCAATCAGCTCATTACCCAGTTTTTATTGACATGGAGGGTTGTCCTACCAAAGGTTCAGGACCTTGTATTGGGCTTTGTTGGTCTTCTTCAGGTTTGCATGGGCCCTCTCCTCAAGCCAATTAAGGACCCTTTGGATGGCATCCCTTCCCTCTGGCAAATCAACTGCACCACTTAGCCTGGTGTCATCTGCAGCCTTGCTGAGGGTGCACTCGAGCCCCTGCCGATGTGGCTGATGAAGGTATCCAGTGGGAATGGTCCCAGTATGGGCTCTTGGGACACATCCCCATCACTGCTGTTTTTCAGTTGGGCACTGAGCAAGAGAGACTGTCACTCTGGACACGGTCACTCTGTTCCTTATCCATCTAAAAATCCATCCATCACACTCATATCTCTGCAGTTTGGAGGTAAGAATGTTGTGGGGAACTCCATCAGGCCTTGCAGAAGTGTATGTAAATGACATCCCTTGTCCACTGACACCTTCAATCCACCACAGAGTAGGCCAACAGATTAGCCAGGACTTCTACAGTCGAGGATGGGCCTATGGCTTTTCATGTTTCTTTAGTGAGGATATCACAGTTGTATGTGGTAGACTGTCCTATTCAACTTCATGAAATTTGAGGAGCAAGTTAAATGTTCATATGGTGGGAGTATAAGAAATGGTTGTACGGGACTTATACAAAAGGACTATGCTGACCTTAGCAAGAAGAAGGAAAAGGCAAGTTAAATGTTTATTCTGATTTGATTTACTTTTCCTCGGTGTTTTAAAGGTTGACAAAAAAAAAAAAAAAAAAAAAAAAAAAAAAATAGAGTGTTACAGAATTAAAGATCATTACATAAGCAAAAGGAGAGTGCTACTTCTATGTGTCAACTCAATTCTGGCACTACATAACTCCTGTATATTTGGTATTTTTGCAACTGTGAGATTGTATTGCAACTTTCTGTACTTAATTCTGGATGGTATGATAAGAATTCAGTTAATGTGCTCTGCAGAGCATGAGTTAACTAAGAGTAGCTGGTTTAAAATTTGAAATTCAAACCTTGATCATACCTGGAATAATTATGACAGGAGGGATAAAGACACACCTTTGACACCAAGACAGCCTTTCAATTTTCCAGTTCCTGCTCAAAAGCTAAGCACTCTTCAGACTTTTCAGTTTAAGCAATCATATTAATAACTTCATTTAAAAACACAGGGTATATGTCACTGGAAGAAACTGCTTTCTTGTTTTAACTGGGGTTTGTTTGTTTGTTTGGGGTTTTTTTGTTGTTGTTGTAAAATCAAACTGTGGGAGACACCTGGCAGGGAAAATTTTAGTTGCAAACAGACAAAGTAATAAAATTTAAGGAACTTAAGATTTTCAATCAACATATGGGACTGATAGTAGGCATCACAACCTAACTCATAGTACATGGGCAAGAGACCTTTCAGTTAATTAAAAGAGGCTAAGCTTCAAAGCCAAAAAATGTATTTTAAATTATAAGTTGTGCAATTAGACTGGGTAAGACATCACCACAGGGAATTGTTAAAGTCAAATTCAGGTAAAATTCAGAAAAAAAATATTCTTTTCTTGATTCCAGTAACAAGGCTGCTCGATAGTCAAAATTAATTACCATGTCCTTTCTTTTTAAATCAAGGACAGAATGATTCAGGACATGAGCCTTTAGGGATGGGGTCTAATATATAACATATTTTATACTTATCTTTCTGTATAGCTATTGCTACTGATTACAGGAAAAAACGGCTGGTGGCATCTCACCCCTTACAGTTAGTTGTCCTGCTGTGTAAAGTGCTGCTCAAAATAAATAATGTCAGTAAAATACAAATCTACTCAGTACCTGTCCCTGAAGTTTGAAGAAAGTTTCTGGTAAGAAACCAGAATTGCTAGCTTCCCTAAGATGCACTCCAATATTGTGCTGGGAGCAGTTACACTTTTTTACCATATTTATTGAGAGCTTTAGTCCATTGCTTCTTATCATATTTGATTTACTTTGAGAGTTTAGTCTTATAAATATTAAGAGCTTGTACATATATACTAACGTACACATACTAATTTTATATTAAAAACCATAATCCAATGGCTACCTCTGAAAAAGAATGTAGAATGTATTGAGATTTTCTGCAATAGAATTACTGTTTGTCACAGCGTCTACTATGGGGCTATGGTTTGGATTTGTAGTGAAAACAGTGTGGATAATACAGATAGCTTTAGTTATTGCTGAGCAGTGCTTGCACAGTCAAGGCCATTTTTGCTTGTTACATTTCCTGAACAGGTAGTAGGCTGGAAATGCACAAGGGACTGAGTGGAGACACAGATGGGGCAGCTGTCCCCAGCTGACCAAAGCATTTGTCTTCACAAGTCACCATTATGGACGAGAAAGCCCTGCTGTCCTGGAGATGACTGGCTACCTCCCTGCTTGATGTGAATATTGAATTAATTCCCTATCTGTTTTCCTTGTGTGCTTGGCTTTCGCTTTACTTGCTGAACTGCCTCTACCTCAACTCACCATTTTTCAGGTGAAAGTGAGTGAGCAGCTCGGTGGTACTTTGCTATCACCTGGAATTAAACCACCCTACACCAGAACATTAATTTCCACTCTTCTGCACTTTGTGAAAGCACTGACTCCAAACTGTGCAGCTATGGCAGTAAGAAATGTGTGAAATTACATCTTGAAGCCTAGCTTCATTAATTGCTTTTTAAAAAATGGACTGAATCTTTAAATTTGTATCATGAAATGATCGAGAATTTTTAAAGATGTTTAAGCACAGACAAGTTGCATGACTTGGAGGGTGTGTTTGTGTCTCCATCTGTCTCTGTCTGTGTGTCTGTGTTCTGTGATCTATCTTCAGGCACAATAGCCATGGGTCATCTAGCCCTGAGGTGAGAAACACTGTAGGTATTTCTCAAGGAAAGGTGCAAAACTTCTTAGGAAATGAAGGAACACTTCAGCATAGACTCACACAAAAATAGATTGTGTTAAGAAATCAGAATACTTTAAAGAATGCTGATTTGGACTAAGAGGTTTGGAGGTTTGGTTTTGGTTTTTTGGGAGTTTTTTTGTTCTGATTTTTGTTTGGGTTTGGGGGTTTTTTGTTGTTGTTTTGGGGTGGGTTTTTTTGTTTTTGTTTTTTTAATTTATTTTTGTGTTTTACTAAGAGAAAGTTAAAGGACAACACAGAAATTAATGCTTTCCTGAAGAGAAACCTATTACAGAACTGGAGAATTCCAGTAAAACATTCTTTATCATCTCCACCCAAAATGCAATTCCTTACCAAGGAGATTTACTCCTTCTTGCAGTCACACACAGTCATTCCCAATATGATTTCTGTTTGGCCTCTGTAGTATTAATAACAACCATAATTACATTGTGCCTTCTGACCCCAGTTTAACATAACACATTTCAGTCCACATACTAAGTAAAATGTTTAATCACAAGTGTGCTGAGGGAGGAGCAGGTGTTCTCAATATCTCACCTCCAAATGCTTGCCCTTTGGCTGGTTTCCCCTTACACACCCATTTATTATAAAGCTGCTGGAACTTGCTGCTCCTGCCTCTCTGAACTTCTTAAGTAGCACCTCTGGCATCAGTGTTATTAAAAAATAAAATCAAATGTGAAAGAAATAGGGCAACTGGATGGTCATAAGGACTTGGTGTTATTTAGATTACACAGCTCCTTAGGTATGTCCTTAGGTTTAACGATGAGCATTTGGTACCTGCAAGTATATAATCACCTAAGCTCATGTCATTACTTTGTTAAACAGCTAATGCTTAAATCATGATTCTTGATGGACTGACAAGAGAATGCTTTTCCCTTCCAACTAATAAAAAGGAGAGGATCCAGTTTTCCTTTCTTTTTTTGAGGGTTTTTAAAGGCTGCTACATTCCTGAGCGTGCGAGGGCTAGTCAAGGGATTTTATGTAATAATGTGAGAAATGTACGTGATGGAGATCTTGTGTCATTTTGTGCAGAAAGATAAAACAAAGATCACTTTCCTTTTAGCAGAGCAGAACTATTCAGTGCAACATAAAGCTGGATTCTCATTCTGCATCTCTGAGGCTCAAAATAATTAAAATGAAGTCCTTGAAAATGTATTAAAACCCAATGGAGGCAGATGCTTGTTATGCATAACTGATATTTTGATGAAAATTCTTAGAAACTGGTGGCACTTGAATGTTTGCAATGTACTTGGAGCTTTCCCAGTAGTGACCTATATTTTAAGGTCCAAAATGACTGCTATCCCTGCTACCTTTAACATAAAACACAACACAGAAAGGAGAATATTTCTTGGTAATACCTGAATAAAACTCATAATTCCGGGTTGAAATAGAGCAGCTGTCTTTTTGAAAGCTATCCAGTCTTTATTTGAAGAACTTAAGTGATGATGAATGCATGAAATGCCTATAAAATTAACAGCTGTGAGAAGGTATTTTTATATAAAATTTCATCATTCAAATTACTAAATTGTATGTTATCTGTTTGGATGAAGAGCTTTTTCATTCAAAAACAATCTCTCAAAGGCTGTACTTGTACATTCCAAACAAGTCACCTTTTAGCCCCCTCTTGGATGCACTAAAGAAATCCAACTTTTTTATCCTCCAGCTGAAAACACATTTTTCATGGATGTGACTGGTTCTTATAACTCTTGTCAGCCTTTTCTAATAGCCTTTAACACAGACACCAGAACTGACAGCAATGCTCTCATTAATGCCAAGGAGAGCGACACTACTACTGCTTTATAATTTTCCTTGTTTCCACTTCAAAAGTTCCCATGGGATTTTTCCATGCTTAATATTGCTGGAAATGGATGCTCAACTGGTTGGCTACTGTGACCCTGTATCATCTGCAGCATCACTGATTTCTAAAATAGAATCTTGCCCTATAAATATGACCAATTTCCTTGTAGTTGAATATATTAAAATGTGAGTTGTTAAGTGCTATTTATCATGAATCTAAGATCACTCTGTAGAACTGGCCTGGTCTTAGCATTATTTACTGTTCCCCAGATTTTTCTTCAGCTGCTAATTATCTGTTTTGTTCAATTAAGCATCAATGTCCCATTAGTTACCCTCAGACTATTCCATGACCCATCTGTTCACACCAAAAGCAAGTTGTATTCATCTTAGTCGTTTTTCTTTCTTAAGTTCATCTATTACTTCTATTAATATTCCTTTGTGAAATCTGAAGTCTTTCTTCTTTCACTCCAGGAAGCCAGGTTTGAGTGCGAAGACTGGCAAAGGCAGTGATTGTAATGGGTGCAAATCTGTTTTGTTTATTTTTAACTCGCTTTTTTCCCCTCTGCAGCTGTTCTAACTGATTTGGGAATGACCTGCAGGCAGTCAGCAAGCACCCCCTATCCCTATCCATCATAACTTGTCCTTTGTTTTATTCTGTCTCATCAAGTCCACTAAAGCATTTTTCAAAGGATCAGTTTTTTTATTTCCAGTATTTTCCACATGGCAGTGCAGTAATAAGGCTGGCACAAGACCCACTGCAGGGAATGAAACTTGTCCTAAACCCAGCTAAGCCGTTTTCACAGCCCAAAGCTTAGCCAAAAATTTATTGTGAATTCTCTCCACTATTCCATTATCTGCACAGTTTACTGTAGCCTCTGTATCAGGAAAAGTCTTTTCCCTCACAAGGGAAAATGGCACAGACTAAGAGAGATGCTGCTTTGTGCAGCACAACAGGAGTACTTGGAGATGTTCCATTTCTGTCTGTAGTGTAACACTCTTTGTTCTAGCCAAGCAATGTATCCTTTTACTAGACATTAGCCACAAAGGGATTTTTAAACATCACACTTGGGCTACTGAGAAGTATTTGACCATGTGTTGACATTCAGACTGCAGCATCCTGCTCATATGCCAGTGCTCGCACACTTGGCTGAGCTGATGAGCTGATGCTGCACCCCAGCTGAAGCCATCCTTTTCTCCCTTCCTTGCTGTGTTCACAGAATGCCTCACCTTCCACAAAAAAAAGCCCAAACCAACAAAAACCCAACCTAAACCAAACCAAAGAAACAAAAAAACCCCGAAACCAACCAACAAAGTAACAAATAAAACACAACAAAAAAAACCCCAACAACCCCCACCCCTACAAAGAAAACCCCAAAACAAAACAAAATACCCCCAAACATTTGGGGGATCTTTTTTAATTATTCCAGAAATTGAAAAATTCTTCTGAGAGGATCATGACCTGCATGCAAATCCATTTTATTCCTGTTTTTGAGCAAAGAATTTGATTCCAAATTATGACGAGTATTTGTAAAAGTCACCTTGGGTAGGGCTTTTTCATGTCTCTTTAAGAAGGGGCTGATGTCCACATTCTCATTCCCAGGACAAAGTTTACACTCTTGGTTGTAGTAGGGCATCTCCCTGACCTTCTGACAGGACTGTCCTTCTAAGCAACAAATCATTCATAACTTGTGGAAGGAGCGAGAAATGAGCAAAAAAAACACCAATTCCACCATGGAGTCCGAACAGGAAGGAATAATCCAGATATCTGATCCCTGCTGAAGGGAAAACTCATACATATTATCTGATGAGTTTCCTGTGTAAACTGCAGAAACAAGGATGTAAAGAATTAATTTTGGAAACACTGGTCTATGGTCTGTAGCAACTGTAGGTGTCTTTCCTCATACCAGTGTCGATCTACAAGAGATACAAATGCTTGCCTAAAGTCCTTACTTGGAGTATTCAAAGACTGGAAAAGTGATGAATTTTACCCCTCCGTGCTGAATATTTCTCTTTATTAGCATTTAAGTGACCCTCATTCTGTGTGTAGAATTTCTATTACTGTTTTTCATTGGTTTACCTTTTGACTAATTCTGAGCTCTGGATGTTGTTCTGGGGCCTCAGGATGCTTATAAGCTAAGATTTGCAGCAGCAACATGGTGAGGGCTGCCCAAATCCTGTGCTGACTCCAACCCCAATTAAAGCAGGACAAGTGCAGGTCAAGAACGGGTAGTGGATCTGCCTCAAACTGGGGAAAATGATGACTATGAAGGGAAAGTCCCTCCAGCTGGGATGCATTAGGGCAGAATGATGTAAGGATGAGACTGAAACGGATTTTTTCCCAAAGAAGGAATTGAGACACAGAAGGAAAAAAAAAAAGGTTTCTTATTTTAAGAACCCTTTAAAAAGTCACAAAAGCATAGTAAGGACCTAGGTAAGAGTATCTCTCATGATCACATATTCCTCTGAGTCACAGAATGGTTTCTGACAAAAAAAACCCCCCTTTTCTCTCAGCCTGGGGTGGTCCAAGGGTCAAAGTCTCTTCTGTCTCCATAGTCCTTAAATGGTTCTTACTGCTTGCTCTCTCTTCATTCTTTTTGTTTATCCCTAACGAAGCCATCTGGCCCAATTTTCACAAGGCTGCTCAGTACCTCTCTGGGTAGGGCCTCAGACTCCCTTTTTCATGTCAAGTTTTTTGTCAGACACCATTTATAGGGCTTTTTGCTTATAAAAACTACTGAAGCTTGGAAACAATAACTGTTTTTTTAAAATGTTTTTGCTATTGTAATAAAAATAGCAGGCCACAACAATAAAACGACTCCTCTACATTAAGTTAAAGAAAACTGTAACACTCTGATTAAAATATGGGAAAAGGGAACTGTAAACCTGGGGCTGAAAATGTCTGACCCCAGACGAGCTGACTGAGACTGAGTTAATTCTTTGTATTAGGGAGCCAGAACCTTTTTCAAAATGTCTCCAACTCTGAACAAGAAGATCTGAATTTCTTGGAATTTGCATTCTCAAAATGGTGCTTGGTATTTAGACCTTAAGCCAAAGGTGGGTTTAGTTGACGTTGAAATGCAACAAATTTCTCTGGCACAGCAGTTTCCTACTAAACCTCTTCCCCTTCCCAAAACTTCCTTTACCCCTGTCACCCCTGACTGCCTTTGTAGAGGTAAGTAAAACATCCTGGGACTGCCCTTGGACAAATAGTATGGAAAGGCTCACATCTATACAGTTTAGCTCTCTTAACCCTTCCTCCAACTGCCCATGGAGAGCATTTTCTGGTCTGAGCTGCCTCTCAGATTGTCCCCATTGCAGCACTACTTGGGTGAGACCAAAACTTGGAAAACATTTCGGGGTATGAATGGTTACATTCATCCTATGTTCAGGTCCACATGCTGTTCGGATTTAGTTTATTAGTTTAGCTGTAATCTTTGTGGCCACATGCAATTATCTATCAGCTTCTTTTTGACTTTCAGTAAAGGTGGTTTTCTACACTCAGCCTTGGATGTGAAGTTGCCTTAAGTACAGTCCTGCAGTCTACCTTAAAAAAACCCAAAAAACCTGCTTTTTGTGTTAGGGTTTTTTACCTTTTTATCCTTTTGTTTTAATGTTTTAGGACAAGAAAAAATGGCCACAAGTTGTGTCAGAGGAGGTTTAGATTAAATATTAGGAAAAATTTTATTCACTGAAAGGCTGTCAAGCATTGGAACAGGCTTCCCAGAGTAGTGGAATCACCATCCCTCTTAGTATTCAAAAATGTGTAGATGGGATACTTGGGGACACAGTTTAGTGGTGGACTTGGCAGTGCTGGGTGAATTGTTAGACTTGATGACCTTACAGGTCTTTTTCAGCCTCAAAGGTTCTATTATTCTATGATACTCTGAAGGTTTTTAAATTTAGATTCTGGAAATCAGTTGAAAATAAATGTCTAACCATTCTAAAAATTAATTAATAACAGTAATAAATTACAGGTTCCACATAAGGAATGCATAGTCTTGAAAATAGGGAAAAATTGACATCTGTTATATGCAGCATATTAACAAATAAAACCCACTAAAGATTCATATTTCACTGATTAGCCTTTGACCACTCCAAACAGTCCCTGTAAGTTCAGTTGGTTAAAAAAAATGGTTGAATTTATCACAGAGGGATATAGCAATGACAAAAACTACTTTCTGTCTTACCAAAAGTTAGCTTAGGGAGAGATTGTTGTCAGATGCTGAAATTGGACTTTCTTCCTTTTCTGCAGAGCTGGCTTCAGCTTCAGGAGCAATATGATACCTGATAAATGGGGAGGTGGAAAAGCCAGGTGGACAGAAGTCAGCTTGTATCATGGAAGAGGAAGCTTGATATGACTAAAATTGCTATGGCTTTGTTTTTAACAAATATCAAGGGTTTTTCCCACCCAGCCTCCAGCAAAATCTTGCAGTGCAGACTCCCATATGTAATTATTTCTTCTATTTAAACAAATATTGCTAAGAGATTCTTTTTCCTTTTTACTTTTAGTATTTCCTTTGCAAAAGAAAATACTGATACTTTGAAAAAGAAGTAAAAATGTGGCAAATACCTTGCTGGGTATGGATAATGTGATTTGA
Source organism: Picathartes gymnocephalus (assembly GCA_013390045.1). Classification (NCBI taxonomy): domain Eukaryota; kingdom Metazoa; phylum Chordata; class Aves; order Passeriformes; family Picathartidae; genus Picathartes; species Picathartes gymnocephalus. The sequence goes on from WEKY01015644.1 coordinate 200,984, forward strand.
GGTCCTAAAAGGCTCAGGGAAAGTTGATTTTTGATATTGTGGGGCCATTATTTAATTTTTATGTTGGGATATAAAAGCCACAGAAAAGATACTGGCACTATTGCTTATCACTGCTGTGCAAAGTATGCCAGTTGTGAGCCTGTGTGAGGAGTCTCACGCCTTGCTCAGTATTTATTTTGGGGGTGTTTCTTTTTCCTGGAAGATATCTTGCCCTTAATTTTAAAAACTTTTCATAGACAAGTGTGCCTGCTCTGGAGAAAGGTAATTTTCTTTTACCTACAGCTCTTTTTCAGTTCAGCAGTAGAAAAGCATCCATCAAAACAAACGTGTGCGTTCCCAGCACAATATTCCAGGGTCAGGACAGGTGCTGAGCAGTTCTGGGTGATCTGGTCCCTTTTCTGTGGTTTCCAACCATAAGAGGAGGTGATGGAGAGAGGGGGGCAGACTTTCCTATCCTATCTGAGCCTCATCATACCTCAGGTATTTCAGATCAAAGCAAAAATTCTCCTCAAACCTCTGTCCCACGCTGCCCAGGCACTGCTTTAAATATTATTAGGCTACTTGGCTTTGCAAAAGTGCTCTGGGAATCCTTTGTGGCCACCTTCAGAGAAGAGGTGTGTGAGTATGTCTGCTACACTGGATGTGGGATAACCCTTCTCAGTTTCTGAAGCCCAGACCTGAAGTGACACAGTTATAGTGTATTCCTGTTGTGCTGTGCCCTTGAAATAATGATGTAAAATTCATAGCAGATGAAATAAGCAAGTAATAGTCATTAAATAAATGCTGCTTTGAAGAATGATAAGGTTGCAATACACTAGTGAGAGCTCTGACTATCATATCAAAATGCAGAGTTAACGATACTGTTATTAAAAGCCAGGCCATATTTTCCATCCATTTTTATTTGTGAGGTCTCCTTGAAATGCCTTATAAAACCTGGGAACCCAGGCAGCTTTTCTCTAGGGAATATAAAACTATAGCAGCTGATACTGGTAAAATAGGTTATATGGAGCCTTAGAAATGACTGCTTGATTTGTCCAGTATTTATTGCCTGAGTAATGCACAGAAACAGTAAAACAGAAAAGCACAACTTTCCATCTGTGCTGCATTATGCCATACATAGGAACTATTTTTCATTTCAAATGGTGGTATCCCCATAGGCTTTCTTGCTTTGATATCCTATGCTACCACACATGACATGATAGAGTATAAACAGACTGACTATAAATCTGAATCTTTACAGTTTTGAAAACTGAAACATTCCAGCATTCACTTCCCACCAAACAGGACTCCTAGAGTGTAGCCCGGGTCAGGTGTTTGGATTTTTTTTAAGTGGAGGCAAAGGTTGTTACATAGAAACCTGAAACCAGCTAAGAAAACAGAAAAAAAAAAGAAAAATTACCAAGACCAAGCAAACAGAAAAGTGTTCCCATCTGGTATACAAGGTGCACAGCCCAAAATCTCACCAGAACATAAGGGAAGGGTTTGCTGTTCTAAAAACACAGCCTTCAAGCATTAATTTCCCCTTATTCTCAAAATCTCTGCTTACAAATTTGCACACCTTAAATGTCACCAAAGTGTGAGACTGTGTGACACTGGAGGAACACTGTTTACCTTTATCTTTATCCACTGGAAAAAAGAGAGAGACAGCATGTTAGAACAGATGGGCTGGTAGCCTTAAAAGAGGTCAAATTTGTTGTTAAGCAGGAGGGATCAATTTTGGTGGGGTCCTTTTCTTTGGTTTCATTTTCCATTGCACGCTTTATTTATTTAAAAATATAATTTAGAACTCCCATAACTAATTTTCTGGGACATAGTGAATTCTGTGAATTAAAGAGTTCTCATTATTTCAATGTTTTATTCTATTTTTCTGACTTGAACCTTATGTAACTTGAGACAAGTATGAAATTGGAAACAATTTCTGGTAATGGGGCACTTTGGAGCCTCACAGATCCTTCTGCCTGGAGTGAGAAGGGTGGAAGGATGTGTGTCAGGTATTCTGAACAAAAGCTTTCTGAAGGTGACAATAGAATCTGTGTATGGAGCTTAAATTAAGTAACTACAACAAAAAAGAAGACAATGTGGCACTTTTTCAGCAGAAACAAAGGCAACCTCAGTAAATCTCACTGAAGAGTTAAGGAGAGGGCAGAAGTTGGTGAAATCCAGATGCTTTGATCACAATACCTTGTAATTTCCTTGAGATATTTTAAATCCTCTTACTGGAGGAAACTGGGGAAGGGTGGGACAAGAGGGTGTCAGGTTCAGGGAGACCAGGGCAGTGGGGACAAGGTGGGTTCCTGGACTCAGCTGCAGGAGAAAAAAAGTGTCTTCCTGAGCAGATGAGGTATGTCAAGTTTTTTATAAGCAGTGGAGTCACAGGCAGATGTTTCACTTTGCTCGATTGCTTACAGATTGTTTAGTGAGTGGAGGAGAGAAATTTCCAAATTTGAATCAGGCTGTTTTGTTTGCCTAGTCTGCTGAAGCTGTGCATGGTTAGTTGGACTTATTTGAGTGCATGTGTCTACACTGCCTGCTGGGGTGCTCCAGAAGTGGTCAGGATGCCTTCTTTCCCAGCTGGGGGTACAGCTGGAGCCCATCCACAGGAGCAGGCAGGACCAGCCCAGCCCGAGGGACAGAGTTACCTGGGATCCTGCCCAGCTGAGGAGATGGACAAACCTTGGTGAACACCCCTGCCATGCACATGGAGGGCACAGCCCTCAGTGCTTGGCAATCTCTCCAATACCACTCAAAGAGGAGTCTTCACCCAGCACTGCTCAGCTTCAGGAGCAGCTGTCAAGGAAGTGAGGGGGAAATGACTGAAAACTTAACGATCAAGAAAATCTTGCTACTTCCCATGTCCATTCAACACTGACACCAGATTTCACACTTGGATGGATGTAATTCAGACAGACGTTTCCATTATCTGAGGAACACACTAAAGCACCCCAAAGGCAAGCAGTAGCACGACTATACATTATGGTTAATCTTTTCCCCAGAAATCCTGGACATGACTTTATTCCTTGTTACTTGAAACATGCTGTCACTGTTACACAACTCAGAAATGATCCTCTGACTTTACTAATCAGCTTTCAGTCCCACATCCTTGTCAGGAACAGAATATTTCCCCTCAAATCGCTCTTGTCCTGCAGTTTCCTGCAGATCATTAACTAAGATCACTATGGTATCCTGAGCCAGGCAGTCTATGAGGATAGGCATCAGTTGCTTAACCTGGTTCTGACTATCTCATAATCAATTGTCTTATGGACGGTCCTCACCACGTTCACAGATCTTTTAAAAATCAATGTTCTTAAAAACACAGAAAGAATTCGTGATACACGAACAAGACTAGCTGTGAATCAGTCATCCTTTTCTCTAGAAATGTAAGCTTTCACATCAGATCAAAACCACTAATATTTTAACTACCTGTGTTTGACTCAAGATATTACTGAAAATAATACAAAAAATGTAAAATATAATGTGACATGGCAGAAACAGATGTGTTTCTAATTTTGATTCTAAACTGATAATTCAAAATGCAAGTTATTCAGAGAATGGTAACTCCAATTAATAAGCAATTAGGATTCAATCAGTAATCAATGCAGTACTATCAGCACAAAAAGAGGTGACATAATAATAGTTTACATATTTTGCATTCATGAAGTATACATATGCTGTATCCATTAAAGCTGACTTCAGTTACTTAACATGCAATTGTGCATTTTGTGGAGTGAGTCAATAGAGTGAATCACTAGCCCACTGCAGTACCATATGGGAAACTTTCCCTCTCCTGAGCAGATGGAGACTAAGAATGTCACAGACAAAATGTGTTTTGTCTCTGGAGAAAGGATGTTGGCTGCTTTGTTCTTAGACTCTTCTACACGCCAAGCCTTCTGCTCCCATTGGGAGTCCTACACTTTGGGGTCTCATGGATATTTCAGCATGTCTCTGAAACGCTGACCTGCGCAGACAGAGGAAAACCAGCCTATCCAGAAGCCTGCAAGTAAAATGTGACAATTGCTGAGCAACCCAAGATTTAACTGGAGGGAGAAAGCAAAAAAAATCATCACCTTTGCCATCCTTTTAACACGTAATCCTCTCTGAGGGAGGCAAGTGCTTTCCATTTCCCTGTGGAAGACTTAGATGAAGGGTAATTGAGATGGCGTTACACTTTTGCAGGTGACTGAGGCTACAGAAACCCCATTTTCTATTCCCTTTGTCTCCATCTACTTAGAACTAATTTTTTTTCCTCTTTTTTTTTTCTTCTGTATTTTTCCTCATTTTTCTATGCACATCCCTCTCCAACTGAAGGATGATCAAATCCCTTTGAATTGTCTGAAAATAGCAGAAAGAAAATACCAAGAGGCATCACAATTTTACTTTCTTTCTCAGGATCACATATATCCAGCCTAAGTTTTTTAAATCAACAGGGGTACCAGGGATATGAGTCTGATTCTGCCACCTGTCCGTGGACAAAATGACCAGTCAGCCTATGCAAAATGTAAGTGGTCTTCTGAAAGTATCTGCTACTGCATACTGACCATGTTGGAGCTTAAAGCAACCCCTAATTTAAATGCATCCAGGGCTGGGTGAATCTGAGTTTATGTGCAAAAGGTCTGAGCCCACACATGACTAAATAGAATATAATTTTTTTTACAGTTATTTTTTTACCAGCACGCCTAGGTTCAAGAGCATGCATTTTCTGTTTTTGCAGTGTCTGTCACAGAGAGTCCCAGTCTAACTAGCCTCTCGATTAGAACCACTCTATGACTCTTGCCAGATTCAACCCCAGATGGGCTTTGGCTTTTCTAACCCCAGCTCTGCACAATTGGACAGTGCCTCTGTATCCCTTCTGAGTCATATTTCTCCTAGAGAAGCACTAACGTCTGTTCAATTGCTCTTGATATTTAAATTGAAAGTCCTTTGCTCATCCATGCAGGTCTCCTGCTGCGTTTTCTTGAATGCTCATCCGGGTGGATAAAACTTGAGCTTGTGGAAAATGATCCTTTGAAATCAATGAGCTCTTCAGGACTGTTCTTCTACCCCGTTTTCAAGGTCTCTTCTGCCAGCCTTTACTCTACACCCTCTTACTAATCCAGTCCACAATCCCTTCAATTGGGTGTGGGTCATCACCATCTCCCCTGCCTGCTCCTTTATTCCTAGTTTAAAGCTCTCCTCCCCAGGCTGGCCAGCCTGCTGACAAAGACCACTTACCCCTTGGTACTTGCTGCAAGTGGTCATATGGATGATACTTTTATCTCAGAGAGAATCCCAAGCTTGTAAAAGAGGATCCCTGTTGTCAACACTGCCTGTACAATGGTGTGTTGACCCATGGAGTCCATTATTATTCATCAAGTCCTTCCCTTCACTGGAAGAATCAAGGAGATGCCAGCTGGGCCCCTGGGCCCTTGGCTTTCACCTCAATTGCAATGTCATGCTCGCTACTATTCAGGTTTCTCCTACAGGTATTGGTGATCACAGAGAAGAGCAGCAGTGGAGGTTAATCTGAGGATCACATTGGCAACCTGGTGCCTTGGATCCAAATTCTTGACCAGCTGCAAATATCCCTAGACACCGGGTCAGACCAGGAGATGCTGGTGTCCCTCCCTGGCAGCAGGGAGTTTCCTACAGCTCATATTTCTGCTTCCTCCTGATGCTGCTGCAAGTCTTAGGCTCAGCCTGCTCAGGTCTTCATTGGGCACAGCCCTCAGCCCTTCATGTGTGACCTGGGCACTGAACCCTCACTGTAGCTGCAGATTTGTAGATGAGGTAGGAGTTATCCTCCCAGTATGCGAAGCAACAGCATTCCAGCCTTTACCATAATGGAAATCTGTAGTAAGCTCAGACTTGGACTACTCCTCTCTCAATACAGTTACATCTTTGCACTCGTGAAGATTCAGTCAGTATTTTTTCTCACCTCCTCTGTTGCTGCACTGCCTGGTGACCTCCTCCCACAGCTGCTTTACTTGACTGCACAGCCCTTTCCCCAAAGCACACCTCCTGCAGGCAAGGCGCACATCTTCCCCTGCCTGAGAAAATGGATTGTCATCCCGGCAACCTCAGGACTCAGGGCTGCATCCTCCCTCAGGAGCTCAGTTTGAATTCGGCTCTGGCACAGCAGGAAGAATTCCAGCAGTCAGCAGGGACCATGCTCTTTAGGACTTCACATTCATCACCGTCAGCACACCCATACACTGTGCACAGCAGAGCTTCCCCCACCCTTCCGTGCCTATTTCTGCACAGACAGTAATAAAGGACTCTCCTTAGCACCTCCTGGGAGGGAGTTTGGCTCTCCAAAGCCAGGAATTAGCAGTAAACAGAAAAGCACCTTTTGATCAAGAACATCTGACAGAGCTTGTTAGAAGTGACTAAAGCTTGCTAGCCAACTCAGCTCATTGTTGCCACCCTTTCCTAGTGGTAGTAAACAGCACAAAATTCCTCAAAAAGTTCTCAGGAAGCATTTCTGAAAGATCTGGGAGCAGAAACCACAAACTGCTGCACAAACTGCTGCATCTACTGGTTACCTCTTCTGGTGGATGTTCAGTGCTGTTCAGTGACATTCACTGTGAGCTAATTTCAGACATCGGGCTGTATTTTATTATTCTGATTTACAACAGAGTATGTTTCTGAAAAGGGATCTTCTACAGACTGTGTTCAAAAGGTACAGATGTCAGAGCTGACAGCTGTGCTTGTGTTGAGCTTCCCAAAGTTGAATGAGGCTCTACACAGTTTTTTAGCTTGAAATATGCTATTGCAACTCCAAGGTTAGAAGTTGTTACCTTATGGTCAGAGACTGGGATCAAAGAACTGCAGCTGTCATAAGTTTCTTTACCTTCACCAAAAGGAAAATTCACAGCAATTTGCAATCATGCTGTACCTGGAGAGGGTGGTTTCTCCATTGTACATGTGAACGACAGATTTAGTGATGGACAGGACCAGAGTGAGCCTTCAGATTTCACTTAAATCACTGTCACCCATACATTTGAAACAGGTGAAAATGACAACTATGGCTAATAAAAAAATTATTTCAGAAGCTGCCTCAGCATAAAATAGTATCAGTGACATCACACAGAGGAAAGTAAGAATTTTACTCTAAATCTGCTACCGAAGGATCCAGATTTTCAGTTACTACCACAGCTCCTCGGGGAGGGAGGACTTTACAGACGGTACATTTGTTTGTACCTGTGAGAAAAACAGGTCAACTGAAGTCAACTAAATTGTAAATTTTTATAGCTAGACTTTTCCTTTGGAATTTTAGTGAAGGATTGAATGGACACAAGTATAACACATTGAGGTGCCTAATATTTTTAGCACTTTTTAAATATTCATATGTACATTTAAAAAAAAGAAACTATTAGCAATTATAGAATAAAAGTTTACAAAAGCAACAGAAATTGACAGTCTCTTAACTGTTAAATTTTCAATCCATCATTTCCATAGAGTAATAAAATAAATATTTTGCTTATTTATCCAAGCAAAATTTTACACTCAAATGAGAAGAGGAATATTCACCAGGCTAGAGAAAATATCTGATTAAGGATTATGTTAAAGTTGAAAATAGGAATATGATTGTAAAGTCCCTGAAATGACAAGCCATAATCTCATTAGTCATCAAAACACTTGGAAGAGCAAAAAATGAGGCATACCAGACATCCAAAATGTGAATCATAAAATGAGGGTCTCAACATCCTCCTTCCTGATTGTCTTTTTCTTCTTTCTTATTACTAAGTAATTGTGAGATTCTATTTCAGCAGCTTGGAGGAAAGCTCATTCATAGCATGACAAATGATATAAAATTCTTCCCTAAGATGCCATAGGTTATTCCTTCCACTCTCCAGGAAGTCAGAACCTAATTCAAGTGAACATTAAAGCATAAATGTGATGGACATAAGGGTGATTTGTGATTTATGGGTTTTGTATATTGCTCTTTTCTGCCTTGGCATTCTTTTTCTTTACTGTTGATTTATTTAGCTCCAGTTTACTTTTATACAGTTTGTTTGCATTTGTATTGAATTTATTGTTATTCATTAAATTTCTTGTTTATGTATGACTGATACAATTAGATGAAAAACTGTGGGCTCCAACAAGTTTAATACATGAACTGATGTGTTCAATGTAGAACCTAAACTCTGGGAATCAGTAGGAGCAAAGGAAGCCCATGTGAGATTAAAGCCGTGATACATTTTGGAGGAAGAAATTGACACTCAGGACTTACCTGCTTACCTTTGCCATGAGATCACAAGCCTATTTCAGACAGAATACACAATTATTTTACTTCCCCTAAAATTTTGTCTCCTAGAAACTTTGTTCATACAAAGTTGTGTGTGAGTTCAAAAATCACTTGGGAATGTAGGAAAATTGCTCAATCGGTCTACTCACTACAAATTTCTAAATGCTGTTGGATTGGTAGGAAAAAGGAGTCTGGCATCATATCCCTGCTCCTTCATAGCCAAGCAGTGCTGTCTGGGAGCAAAGGTGGGGCAGTGCCCAGTTGCTGGCCCATGGCTGGACATGTTACAGGTAGGCAATATTTATTCAGAGTGCATCTTCATCATAACATCTCTAGGGAAAGTTTGTTAACTTTGGCAGACTTCTCCCATCCCTGCACTTTAATCTCCTGGTATAAGTTGATGACAAGGTCACAAATTATTCACATAGGCAGGAGTTTTCCTAATACTTGGCAAAAGTGTCAGAACTTCCAGAGGAATTTTTCTATTAACACAGAAAATTCTCCTTAAGTAAAAAAGTGAATGACTGGGTTAAAATTGTAATTTAAAATTCATGCATCTATTTACTAAGTTTTGTTTTCATTTCATTTTTAAGTTGTCTGGGACCAGCTAGGTCCTGTCTTTCCAGCCTGGCTGTCACCCCAGTTCCTGGCTCCCCTGCCCCTGCAGACCAGACCCTGCTGCTCCCAGGGACTCAGCAGAGCTGGTGGCGAGGTGTGGCCGTGCTTTCCTCCTTACACTGACCACCAAAAGTGTAGTCAGCTCAGGTCATCTACGCAGAAGTGACTTGCCTAAGTCTAAGCTTATCAAATAGGAAAAAGGACTGCTAGAGAAAAATTCAGCCCTTTCTGGAACAGATGACAGCAGGAGAGACACTGTAGAGGTGTCTCCCTCTCTCCACTCAAAGAGGGGCTGCCAGCTCAGCTTTAAACAACCATTTTTCCTGTGTGAGAAGTTAGGTGAGATGAATCCCACCCCCAGTGCTCAAATTAGGAGTCACAGCTATTTCTTTCCCACCACCTGTAGTGGAGGCAAGATCTGGCAGGCCTGGATCACTCATGTTGCTCTTCAATTTAAACACTATATTAGTAGCAATGCCTAAATTAGGCATTTAGAGTAGGTGGTTTAAATATGGCCCCCAATCATAATTTCATGTGCTCTTAGTGTGCCTGGAAACACTTGGGCTCCTTTCCAGATTGAAACATCCAGATAGTATTGCATTATACAGATATCATGAATGATTTATAGCTCTGCATCACAAAGTAATGCATAGCAATTTTATCTATGTTTACTTTTTCCCCGAGTTTCATTTGAATGTCCCCAGCAAAGCTGCTGATGTTAACCACAACAGTGACCAAAATGATTGAACCATTAAGAAAGAAAGCAAGCAAGAGAGAAAGCAAGTAAGAGAGAAAGCAAAAGGGAAAGAAAGAAAGAAAGAGAGACAGAAAGAAAGAAAGAAAGAAAGAAAGAAAGAAAGAAAGAAAGAAAGAAAGAAAGAAAGAAAGAAAGAAAGAAAGAAAGAAAGAAAGAAAGAAAGAAAGAAAGAAAGAAAGAAAGAAAGAAAGAAAGAAAGAAAGAAAGAAAGAAAGAAAGAAAGAAAGAAAGAAAGAAAGAAAGAAAGAAAGAAAGAAAGAAAGAAAGAAAGAAAGAAAGAAAGAAAGAAAGAAAGAAAGAAAGAAAGAAAGAAAGAAAGAAAGAAAGAAAGAAAGAAAGAAAAGAAGGAAAGAGAAAAAGAAAAAAAAAGAAAAAGAAAAAAAAAGTTATTTTTATCTATTAATATTCCCTTTTTTCTTCTCATTCTCATTTTTGAAAGATATTACTCCAGACTGACCATTTCAATTCATTCTAAGTTTTAGGAGACAGTGAGAAGATTGGGGAGCAACAAGTTAACCTTATTTAGTTATTCAATCAAAGCATGTGTGCTAATTTCATGCTGAACACGATATTGTCTGCTCTACCAGGAAAAAGTACTCTGTAATTCAGTACCTTGCTGGCTTACAGTTCATTGAACCATGGGGAAGATTATATGGAATTTAATGTATGGTAGAAAATGTGACTTCACTCAGTTCTTTTGGGAAAAGAAGTATTGGGGGCCAGGATAAAGGAAAAAAAATATGAGAACTTTAAAGCAGAAAATATTCCACCTTATGAGCCTCAGGAAAAATGAATAGATATAAGTCCAAAACACAAGATGATATGTCTGTTTCATCTGTTTTTGTTTGAGCTTGCTAGGTTTTAAGCTTTTGTTTAGTTTTTCTATTTGCAATAATGGCACACTTTTCAAATGAATTGAAATAATTGGAGAGATGATTCAGAAAGTACATTGAAAAGGCAAGGTATCCAGTTTCTCTAATAAATGTAGAATTATTATACATGATTCTGTGCACCTTTATTCATATAAGACTAGGGAGGAGGATGCCTTCCTATATCTATGCCTTCCAACTATATCTTGTTTTCTGTTACATACCTTCTTTTTATTTAAAGGTAACTGAAAAAGAGCATTCAATGTAGACGTTCTCTTGATCTTCCTGAACCTCTGTAAATGTGGGTTCTGCTCTCAAAGGAGGAAAGAAGTGAGCTAAGTGAGATAGAGGACTTTGAAAGTCTTACCTCTCCCTACGTGTTTATGTGAATACTTTATAGGACAGATCCCAAATTGCCTTTAGTCCACGTGTTACATTTTTCTCTGTTAAAGAGTAGGCCCCCCTCTTCATGACAAACTGGTCCTTGAAGGTAGATGTACTGAGGGGCAAGGTGTAGAAATCTCTCTCATATCTTCCATGTTTTATATAATTAAACCTTGAAAAGACTCCAGCATGTCCCTTTTTTTTCAAATGGCTCGTAATAATGTGGCACCATTCATTCAAAGCTCCTCCACTGGATCATTCCTATGCCATTCCCATTAAGGCTTTTCATCTGCTCTCAGGCAGCTCACATAAGTGGTTCCAAGACTCTTTTTAGTCCTTTGGAATAAAATACGTCTACATATCATAGAAACATTCATCTCACAGATGCAGACCATGGAGGTTTGTGCAGAGTTTCCACCAGTGCAGGGACTCCTTAGAGTATAGTTTAAACTGACTCCAGGAAAACGTACTTGGAGATGCCACATGGGAGAAAAGAGGATCCTTCTGCTCAGAAAGGTCTTTGAAGCAGAGCCTTTGTGGGTTGCTTCCCTCTATTCTATCATAGAAAAACCAAATATAAGCTTTCTCATAGACAATCTCTGGATGAAGGAGGAAGCTGTAATCACAAGTTCAGCAGTTCATGGATACTCTCTAAGTATTTAAGCATGACATGGGATTTAGAGCCAGAATGATGTCTGTAGTCACTGCAAAAGCTAGACCTGTCAAGTCACACAGTGCACTAACAAGCTGAGAGACCTCTGAGAACATTTAGCAAGTGAGAATCTGACAGTTTCTCAAGGTGAGGCCAAGAACAGGCAGTGCTGCTAGAAATCCCTTCAAGTAAAACCGAACTACAGGTTTACATGAAAGGAAATACCCGAGGGTATTTTCATTTTTAATCTTCTACTATTTTCATAAAAATATTTTTAGGAAAAAAGAAAGTATTATTTTAGAAACAGAAAATGTACTTTTATGAAAAGGATTTGAGAAATATTTTCATTGTTTGGTGTGGTATGAGAGGCCTGACTTTATTCAATATGCATAAGCAAAATAATCACTATTAGCTGGGAAATTTTTGATGTTTTTTGCTATGAAAGCATTAAAATTAGATGCTTTGTAGGTTTTTGCATACATATTCTGGCATTACCCACCATAACAATATCTGTAAGTGTAGTCATAATTGTTCAACACTGTCAGTTAAAAAAACATGTTCCAAGTGTTCAGAATTTCTTCTACATTTTAATAACAAAATGAAATTCCCCATATTAGAGGTCTGCCTTGGGGTCATCCAATTAAAAAAAAAAAAAGGTTTACAAAATTATTTAAATAATGTTTTTGAGGCCAGGATAAAGGCCATACACATAGTTGTGTTCACATTGAGAAATTCTTACAACCTTTTTACTGAGAGGCTGTATTAATACAATGATTTGAAGCATGGACCCAACAATAAACAAGGGGTGTAAATATTGTATGGGCGTCAAAGACCTCATTTTTTGCATGGAATTAATTGACTTTGCAGCAAAATTCAGTGCATATTGTCTTTACTAAATGTAACTAATATACTGATGCTGCCATAAAGCAGAGCAAGGTGCAGAATATTGTATCTTCGCTGGCCTCAATGGGTCAATTGTTCTTTTCCTTACCTCATTCTTGGAAATCACTCAGCCATTTGAAACTTAAGGATGGAAAGAAGGAAGCAAGTGGCCTGAGGCATGTTGTTGGTCTTTAACTATTTGAGTTAAAAACAACAGACTTATAAGACCTTTAAAAGAAAGATAAAGGAACTGTTCTGCATAGGGACAAACTCTCCTCTTCTGCAAATGTGTAACATCAGTGACTTGCAATGACAGATATTTCTAAAGATGAAACATCTTGGGTTATGTATATCTCATCCTACAATTCATTAGTCTTCCCACATGGAAAATAAAACCAGATCAGACCCCAAAGCACAACTGGGATTAGAATAAAAAAATTTTTCAGCATTGCAGTTTGGAGAAAGTATCATTTTACTGTGTATTTCATGGCTGAGCAAAAGAAACCAAACACTGGAAGGAGAGCTGTTCATTCTGTGCCATATGTCTAAACAAACTGGAAAACATAATAACAGAGTATCTCATGAGGTCTTGTCCTCATGAGATTTCCAAATTTGAGAAAGTGTTCAGATCAGTATATGAAACCTTGAATGATTGAATTTCTGAATCTCTAAGGATTTGAAGCTTGACAGTTATTTCTAACATATGGTTAGTCTATTTTTTTATGAACTCAAACTGTTCTAATTTCTTTAAGGTTTCTTTTTAGTTTGGGGGCGTGGCGGTCAGTCAGTTTTGGTTTTGGTTTTGCCTTTGGTTTTGGCTTTGGGGGTTTTTTTGTTTAGGGTTTTATTTTGTTTGGTTGGTTTTGGGTTTTTTGGGGTATTTTGGGGTTTTTTGGTTTTTTTGTTGGGGTTTTTTTTTGTGTGTATGTGTTGTTTTCATTTTGTTTTGTTTTGTTTTGTTTTGTTTTTGATAAGGTAATTTAGAACTACTGTTCATGCCACCATTGAGGTCAGAAAGTTTTGTAATAGCAGGGATTGCATAATTTCCAGAAAAGCTGAAGCATTTTATTTGCTTGTAGGAATAAAATGAGCACGTGATGTATTTGGTGCAGAGCTTCTAATCATGCTTTTAGAGTAAATTAGACCTAACAAAAATAATAGATTTTCCTTGAGAACTGAGGACTTGTCCACACATCTCAGAGTATATTAGAGAAAAATTTCATGTTTTTTTCAACCTACTAACCTTGACTTAAACTAGAAATGAGTCATATTTTGAAGCAGTCTCAAAATCACTTGCACCTGTAATTCTAAAGATTTTTCTTCTTTTTAAATCTGGTTGTGACTTCTCAACCCAACAGAAATGTGACTCTATTCTGAAATTAATTGTCTAAGGCCCAAATACCAAGTGCAAAGCTGCTATATGGATATAACAACATAAGAAACGTGACTCTATTCTGAAATTAATTGTCTAGGGCCCAAATACCAGGCACAAAGCTACTATATGGATATAACAACATAAGTGACAGAGGTCCTAGTCAAAGGACCCAATTCCAAGGCCAAAGGCTACATGGAGAGTCAGATAATACGCCTGAAGTCTGTATTTTCTTCCCTGGCCCTTTCTGATAAACTCCTGGTCATTTCTTTCAGCCCTTTTGCTTCCCTATTTAAAATACTTCCCTCTTCCTCAAGACTTTCAAAAAGCTGCTTCTGAAGCCCATGGACCTTGTACTGCTAGCCCTGATTCATCAGAGCAGTGAGTCATGCGAGGTGCTCTTTCACCAGTGTAAGCTGTGTTGAACTTCAAGAACAGACAATTTTTTATTACTCAATGAGTCAAAGTTGCTAAGAATGATGGCATAGCAAATGGGGAGAAGCTGGGTAGATGTATGGGGGAAATGCAGTCTGTCAAAAACATTTTTTGTTGCTTCACACAGTCTTAGATGACTGTAAGAAAGTTATAATAGAAAAACAATGAACTGTGTAGTGCAGGTGATGTGGTGATAAAGGTGCTGCACTGGCACTGGATACCCCATTTTCTCTTCCCATTTTGCCATCAGTCTGTTCCCTAATCCACCTGTCATCTACCAGCTTTCATCAGTTGTGTAAAGTTCAGCTGTATATTTGCTGTGGCCTGAACATTCACTGTGAAAATCCAGTATTTCATATGATTCTGAAGGATCTCAGCACTTCCGTAACCCAGCCAGAAAGAGTTTAAACTCTGCTTCAGCTTTCTGAGAAGAAACTCCAAGGGTTTTTATAATAAAAATCTTTCCACTCTCAGTCCCCAAATGAAGTCTCAACAAAAAGCCCACAGCTCTATAAGAGAACTATAAGCTATTGTTCCAAATGTTTCTACTGCTTTCTTCCTCTTACAAGTTTGCCTTTTCACCCTTTCTTCAGAACTTTTCTTTCTTCCCTTCTGATCTTGTCCTCCCTATCCTTTCTCTGCTAGACTGTTCCTCATCTGTCTATTTCTCCTTCCTTCCTTCTTTGAGAAGGGCTTTGGGTCAGCACTGCTCAGCCACGCTTCCTCCAGGCTGATTGGACACTTCTGTCTCTGTTTGACAGATGAAATTCCCAAAGCTCTCAGTTAATTTTAGGGTGTCTGGGGGAGGAAGAAGCCTGGCACTGAACCAAACACACATTTAAATGTGCCAGAAAATTACACAGCGGTCAGAAAATTGCAAAATCTGCAATTTTTATGCAGCCCACAATTTTCTAGAGGTCTTGATTATCATCCAGAGTTCACTGTTTCACAGGAAGTGCAAGAGGTTATATTTCCAGTGATTTTTAAGTGACCCCAAAACTATTACACTGGAAAAATTCATACCAGCATTAACTATTTCAGTGACATTTCTATCCATTTCAAGAGCACTAAACATGGGAAAAAAAAGCTTTTCTTCTGAAACAGATTAGAGTTTTGAAGGTGATTACTCTTAGGGTCCATATCAACAACAAATTTTCTAAGCAATGGTGGATCTAATACATCTTGCCTCTGGGGAGATCCAAACTGAGAGTTCTGTTGGAGCGTGGTTTTGTGCATTCGTGCATAACACAGTGGAGATCTGAGAGAACAATCTTTTATAAAACAAGAGCAGTGGAAGTTATTAATTTTATAGATAATGCCAGCAAGATGATAATCTGTAGCTGATGCCTCCTGAAAAACAGAAAAAAAAAAAAAGATGTTACTTTGTGATTGATCTTGTAATTTGCTCCAATAGCAAAGCTGCCAGGCACCAGCAAAAACCCACTGAAGGTGACTGTGCAGGTGATGAATGTACAGAGTTCTGTAAGAGGTTTTCCAGCAAAAAAACCCGCATACCTCTTTCATTCAACTTCGACATTAAATGGAATTCAAAACTACAAACTTATATACTGGATTCTCACCATTCAGCTCATGAATGAAATGTTGGGACAACTGGGGAGTCAGGCCAATCCAGTTTTCTGCCGTGTGGTGCGTAGGCAGAATTGCTATAAGTATGTCCCTGCAGCTTTAGGGATATGCAGTGGAATTCCCACTCTGGATATAGTAAAAACACAGCACAGCACCCACTGGACAGAATGTGTTCCTTGTATTCAGTGCAAGAGGAAAAGAGATTTTACTGAGGGTTGACAAGCCCCCATGACCCCTAAGAGCTGCAGCTGTATCCAAGAATACTTTTAAGATTTTTCTTTGAGATTTCACTTCTCTCAACTTTTTAATTCCTGTCAACAGACAGTTGTAAATGTTGAAACTTGCAGAGATTGTCTTAACTTGCAGAGCCTGTCTTAGGCCAGAATAAAATTTATAGAGCTGTGATTACACTCTGCTGTGCATCCCACAGCCCTGACCCCTCCATGAACAGCCTGTCCAGTGTGGCTTTGTGCAGGGGCGGGAGCTGGGAACATGCAGCCGCCTCTCAGAGTTCTCAGCAAGAAAGGAGCTGGCATCTTCCTGCTGATTTCTCAGTCTGGACAGCCCTCAGGCTCTGCGAAACTGAGGCACAACAATCATGTACACATTCCTTTGATTCAGTATTTAGACAGTCTTGAAAATGAACCACAATATCTTTTTACTTCTGTAAGTTGCAGCATGTTCCCAGTACAGGGCAGTTCTGTCAAATTTGACCATTTGTCTAGGAAAATCTCTAGAACTGACTGGGTTTATGCTCTCTTGCAAAGTGAAGGATAAAGAGCAACAAGAGTGGGAAAAGAGGTTGCACCACACCAGATTTGTAATCCACTAACATCTGCAATCTGACAGGTAGATACCTGAGCTTCACAGGTAGGAAAAGGACTGAGGATGAAGCTACAGGAGAAAGTGACCTCCTTATCTTGCTAAGGTCTCTGCAGGCTTTTATATCCTGAGCACATGAGGCCTATCATATCTTTGTCTTTTTACTCTGGATTCAAGCTACATCGACGACTTCAGCACTGATACATACACAGGGACAGCTTGGGGTCTTGGAGGGGTCTTGGGGGTCTTGGGGTCTTCCATTGAGCCCAGGTCCCCTTAGGTGAGGGATGTGCTGTGTTGTACTAGTAGACTGTTAAATACAGTTAACTTTCAGTAAAATACTTCCTTGTATGATGAGCACACGTGGGCACAGCCTGTGTGTGAGGGGCAGCACTTCATATACAAAGACAGTCTGGTCTTCAGCATGTGAAGTTGCCACATGAAGAGTCATATTTGACCTACCTATCTTGAGAAAATCTTGCAAAAGCTACACCTTGCTTCTTTGTGTCATTTAAGAGGAATTAATATGAGATTTACCAAGCAATTTTTACTTGCAAGACTGGTATCATCCATATAATGAAACGTCACCTTTCTTATCTATTGACGCACTACCTAAACTGATATTTAAGAACAGCATCAGAAATATGTGTTTCTAATCTTAGTTGTTCCTATGCTAGCTCTCATACCTTGCAATCATACATCAACTTACAATTGTGCTCCTTGACACTGGAAAAATTATGATGACTGTGACTTCTTTTTATAAAAAGAAGACTAATAAAATTAAGCAATAATCTATAAGCATGAGAAGGTTAACATTTTAAATATCATCTCCTGCTGTGAATTGAATAACAAGGTAAAGGTTTCAGCATTTATAAATGTCAAGGCAACACACACGTTCATTTTAACAGCATGACATGCATATCACTTATAAACTTATTGCACTTAAGGATTACCACTATACTGTACAGATGGTTTCAGGATACAACTTAAAATTTTAAGTGGTTCTGAATTTTAGGGCTTTGTTGCAATAGCTGATAATTCTACTAAATATCACTAAAACCAGGAATTACAGTAATGCTATAGAAAGCCTCAGACTCCTACGTGCTATTAAATTTTTCAATGAAAAAAAAAAACAAACCCCTAAAAAATTTGACTTCAGCTCTTGATGCTCTCTCAAATGTTCTGATTAAAAAGCAGTACAACTTGAACTGGACAGAAATGTCATTTATCTCAAGCAGTATTTTCTGTCTGCTTGCTGTCAAGAGACACAAGAAATGCTAGAATTAAATAGTATGGATTCAGACTGTCATCAAGACACTGTGCATTCAAAACAGTGATGAAATTAATTTATTTAGCCAGAAAGAAATTAGGTTGAAAAAATGAGAGGTGTCATGTCAACACCTTCAAGTGAGAAGTAAGATGTGGTCTATTTGCCAGTTTATTGCTCTAATCAGGGACCCTGACATTTCCCTTCCCTTTCCCTCACTCCTCTCCTCCAACCTGCTCAGCTGAAAAGGATAATGAAAATGTACTATGGTGGTTTCTTCCAGAATGCCACTGCCACTTGGTGATCTAATTGGGCCCAGAGGGCCTCTCAACCATTTCCATCAGATATAAGAAAGATTTTCTTCCTTCTGCTAGAGACAGATAAGAGACATTAATTATGCGGGCAGCATCCAAGAGAGCAACAGTCATTCTCAACTAAATCAACATGCAAAATTGTCATGGAAATTGTCATATTATAACAGCAAATGGCTAAGGCAGGAGGGAAAAAAACAACAAACAACCTCCAACTTTTTATAAAAAAGAACCATGAGTAATCTGGTTTGATGTGAAGGTTCTAAAAAAGTGCAAAAGCTTTTTCTCGATGTTTTCTCTTTCATTACAGATGTGACTTAAAAGAGAGTATTTCCACAGTCTCTAAAAAAAAAAAAAGATGCCGTAATAAAAGCCAGACAAGAATTATTAACACTTTTATTTCTACTTCTTAAAGTATTAGAAAACAAAAATACATTTCAACCAGCCATAATGGAGTATGCTTACTTAAAAGGAACACGCTCTTGCCTGCCCTGAAAAACTGAAAAGATAACAGGGGAGAAAAACTCATACTCCAGTCGTCTCTTTCTCAGAAGACATGAATCTTTCTTAAAGTGTGAATTGAAAATCCTGGGAGATGAAGAGAAAAAGAAGAGGTGTAGGATAATGAAACCTGTTCCATTTTCTAGCAGTACAAAATTAGACAAAATGTTCTTTCAGAAAAGAAAAACCAACAAAACAAAACAAAAACCAAAAGGAAATACAGTTTAGAGGTGGGGAAGGGTGGAAGAATATTAATGAGAGAAAACAGGGCAAACAGAGAGCTCTAGTTCTACAGAGTACATATATATTGCAGACAGCTGCGTAATTTACCCAGGAGAGAAATGTCACACAAAGATGTTGCCAGTACCACAGTGAATTCATTTGAAGCAAGCTCCAGCCCCCCTGACCCTGCACTGTCACCCCCACAGAGATACCCCACTATCCTCCCTAAGAATAGTTAATCACTGGAGAAAGCTCTGCGCTGTCACCTGCCTCCACTGGAGCCAGGACTGAAGGTGCAGGCAGGCACTCTGTGCTCTGCAGCATGGGCCCCCAGTGGGAAAGCTGTGACCTCAGTCAGCGCCAGGCAGCAGCCCCTAGGACACATGCCATAGAATGTAGACCCATGTGCTGGCCATAAAATTACAAATATATGCACATAACAGCTGGCAAAGCCTCATAGTTTGGAAAGGGCTAGTAAAAGCAGCACAGAAAAGCTCATGCTTTGTGGTGGAGTTTGTTTCTCTCCCATACAGTTACAGAATGCCAGAGCACTTCAGCATCAGCCAGGAATAAGTCTTCCAGGCCGTGGGCAAACAGTCTTTGCTCTTCCTGAGCCAAGGCACATGGTTAAGTCCCTGATAAATCTGGGAAAGTCCAAAGGGCTGATCTCTCTTGTTTAGTGCATACAATCATTGGCATGCAGATAGGTGGATTCCCCCTTCTCTCATTTTTTGGAGTAGTAAAAAAATTTCTGGCCCAGCCTCTGGAAATCGTCTATGTGAGCCAAAAAAGTTCAAGACAACATTATACATAACAGTACTAGACAACAAGCTTTAGTCTGCTGAGTTGAGCTCTTCCCTGAATAGTCGTACGGTCCTCCAGGAACACTCCTCCTAAATTCCCAGCAAGAAAATCCCATTATCCCACGCTGCACAAACCAAGACACATTAATTCCACTCTCGTGAATGTGTTTTGGAAAAAAAAGAGTTTACCAATATGATAGGTCTCATGGGTCTCCCATGACAAAGGATAAACTTTCCCAGTAATTCAGGTATTAAGAGGATCAAGCCAAAACTGTTGGAAGTGATAGCACAGTGCCCACTGTCACTGCTCAGCTGCTTTTACAGTGCTTCTAATTAGAAGTATCTCATTATTTGCACAAGTGTCTGTTGTCAATCAGACCTCACAAACTGGCATAGGTAACTGTAGGTTAAATCACATCATTTCACAAGTCACAGGATTTTATATCAAACACTTTATGATGCCAACCAATCTGTTATCATGAGAAACAGATTCTTTTTAAATTAAGAGAAGATGGTAAATGTAGTTAAAATGGTAATACAACCAGTGGAAAGATAGCGTAATAAAGTCAACATTTTACAGTATATTTGGATTTTACAA
Source organism: Picathartes gymnocephalus (assembly GCA_013390045.1). Lineage (NCBI taxonomy): Eukaryota > Metazoa > Chordata > Aves > Passeriformes > Picathartidae > Picathartes > Picathartes gymnocephalus. Next base: position 221,288 of record WEKY01015644.1, read on the forward strand.
TATATACAGCGTGCTTCCTGCTCAAGAAAACCTCTTATTGCAGGTAATGACCACTAAAATAACCTCCTGACTTGACAAATCTGCCTCAACTTGAAAGGTAATGGGTTTGGAGTGTTTTGCAAGCAATAATCTTTGCATAACATTAGGTGCTGCTCAGTCCCGAGTCAATGGACTCTGAAGCCCATTGACCATTTAGTGCAGGCACTGGGGCATGGTGCACCAGCTCTCTGGTGTGTGGCAAGACTGACATCCTGGTCTAGTTAACCGTTTAACAGAAGCACCTGAGCACAGTCACACTGGTTGTATAGGAAAACTGATAATCGGTTAAGAAATCTGCCAGATCAAAGACCTAATAGATTTCCAAGTATGTGATGAAATTTTTTCTACTTAACAAGCATCGGTGGGTGAAAAGTTGTGCTCCTTCCACTGTACACACTTCCTTTCAGGGATAGAGGCAACTGTTTTGCAGCTGGAGCTGATTTTTTTTTTTTAATCCTAAAGAAAATTTTGTTTTTATTGGCAGCTAATGGAAAAGAGTGTTTCTTATTTTTAAAGAGAGGCAGGAAAATGTAGGGCTGGTTTCAGTCTGCTGTAATTGCAACACAACAATCATTTGTCAGACCTGCAGGGAAGCAAGGATGAAATGGTAGCTTGCAATATCAGTGTGTGTGCCACAGATGCTACCTAGGGATTCAGGTTAATTACATACCAGGCATGCTTAGGGACCACCCATGTAAAACAGCTGGCAGGATGGAGGCTTAAAATTGCTCCCTGCTGGTTCTACCATTGCACACTGCCCTCTTCAATTCAGTATGAATCTCTTCATCTGGGCTCATTTGCTTCAGCAAGGATGAGTAACTTAGATTCACTTATCTCTGCTCTCCGAGCCTTGCTGGCTTTGGAACTACTCTACTCCATTCCCTACCTATTGCTTCAATTGTCTGAGCCTAAAGAATTTATTGATGTGTATGGGTAAAATTTTCCAAGTGCTATAAACATCACTGCAAAAGCCAAAGAAAACAGGTACTAATTTAAAAGAAAAATTAGTAGCAAAGACACTCTCTAGTTTGTAAGCTCATCTACCCAGGATGTGATTCATTGTTTCATTCCATATTCTTATGCTGTTATACAAAATATTTTTTACTTATCTTTGCTATAACACTGAATCATCTGAGATGCCACTGAGGTCATCCCATTATATTTGTCTTAATTCTGTGTTTCTAGACTCTTCTGGCTTTTACCTGAATCATGACTGTACTTAAGGATAGGTAGGACTTTGTGCTTTGAAAATAAATGATGTATTATGAGCTAGTAAATGACTAGTATGACCAGAGGTGATACAGAGTAATGTGATATATTTGTAGTAATCCTTCTCACCCAGATCATGACTTAGGTTTAGTTTCTTATGCCACTCCATAATCATAAATTAAAATGGTGATAGAATGGTCATTGGCTTTAGAGATATCAGCTGAAAATGACCATCATTCTTGGGATTATTTTATTATTAAATGGTTCTCCTCGTATTGCTATACAGTAAATATGATATTTCAAGAGGGTGGTTATTATAGACTGGGTATTGTCAGGCAGGTTTTCCTAAAGGATTTAATAAACATTGTAATGCACAGTGCTAATGGATGCATTGCATTGTTCATGATTTCCTTTTGCTTAGTCTATGGAAAAGAGATTTGTTTGTAGATACTGCATGACAAACTGCCTGCAAACAACATGGACAATCAAGCAGCAGTCTCTAACAAGGAAAACACAGTGCACACTTCCACTTTCACCCTTCCATTCCCCCATTGCAATGTCCTTTCAGGAGAAGTTTGCTCCTTTATTTCAGTTTACTTTTCTACCTCAGTTGTTCAGCAGGGAGCCTGAGACCTAACTCTGGCCTCAATAACCAAGAGTCATATTGCTAAAGACCCTACTCCAACAATTATATGTAATTTGAGTAACTGCTGGCTCTTGAAACTCAATCCACAGCCCACAAAAGCCACAGGAGAGACTGTCACTGATTATTGCAGGCTATGGAACAGGCTCTTAAGCACTGCTGTGTGCACTAGTTCTTTATACATGAGTGTATATATATGTACACCAGCAGTAAATTTGATGGTGGATGGAAAGGGTCCTATGAAAGGAAGCTGTCCTGAAGTTCTGGTGTATTTTAACTCATATCAATGACATAATGTCCTTAAGAGTATTAAAAGGCAATGTTGATAAAGAATTGTCATTTAACAGAAAAATAGTGATATAAATAAATTTAGAAACAGGACACCGTTGAGGAATATGAGGGACATCCAGCAAGCAGGGCTGAGGGAAATCAATTCAATGACTAAAATGAGAGATTGAATCATGCAAAAACTTCTGGAACCTCACCTCTACCTGCAGGACATAGAGCTCCTTTTGGGAGGATGAGCTGAGACACTCACTGCTGAGAGTCAAAGGAATGCAAGACACATCTACTTGCATTTAAAAAAGACGTTGGCCATTGTCCACTAGGAGTTACCATCGTAGCTCTGTTTCTGTCCAAGTCTTTTTTTGACCTAACCAGACAGGGGCCATGCAGGATCAGAGCGTTGCCTTGAGCTCCTGCGCAGTATGACGGAAGGCAACCATGGGAGGAGGGACTTTGACAGGACTAGTTAAAGCCGAGTTTGCACAGTAGCTCACTACCGTATAACACAAGTCACTAACCACATTCAAATATGCTACTGGGAGGAAGGGGAGAGTTTACACCCACCTAATATACCTGTTATAACTCCCTCTTTCCTCATTCTTGGCATCTGACCACAGCCTACCTTGTGCTTTTCCTGAAATCAAGACATAATATAACTAATCTATTTCATTTATGTGTATAAATATCTGTGTATAAATATGTACAGTATTTATAGTCCATCAGTGAATTATAATAATAGCAATAGAAAGAGTTTTAATGGGGTAGAGGCACGACCACCCTGTGTTACAATCGCAGTCCTACCTAGCCTAACATCCAAACTCTCATGGTGGCAAGCAGTGTATTTTAAGGTATTGGAATCCAGTAATAAAGGATTTCAGCTAACTTGGCCTGAACTCAAGGCTATATAAGAATTTGTGTCCCTTCTGAGACACAAATTATGATTTGTGAGAACATTACGATAGCCAAATTTTGCTCCAAACTTCTGTAACTGGCAAGAGGCTCCAAAACATAACTTTTATGCTGTGAAAATTATTGCTTATGGCCCCTTTTGAATTTCTTACCTTTAAATATCACTGATCATTCCAATTTTTCCTTGTCATTCAAATGATACAGCCAGTTTCTGACAATTCCCTTATGTGTATTTTAGCCGTATTTGAAAATATGGCTTTATCTTCAATCTCTAATAATCAATCTCATACTTTCCATAGAAAAACAATCCATGGAGCAGGGACTCCTGGAAGCACAAAATGAGCATTACTCTAAATGCATCTGAATACACTGGCTTTAAGAGAGAAGCTCATCCTTTGCAACCCAGACGTGCATTTTAAATTGGTTGCTCTGTGGTGGATTAGATCCAATAGTCAAAGCATTTTGTTACTAGGTGGCCTGTAGCCAGGTGGGTAGAAAATCTTCCTGGGAGATGAAATGAAAATGCTGAGTTTCTTCAGTCTAGGGGAGAGGGGTTGAACCAAGGTCTTCTCCTTCCTCAACATATGCCTTACTGGAATGCAATGACTGAATGTGGGAAGTAGCAGGCATTTTAAAACATATGTGATGCTGAGTCCTTTCTTGATGCACAGCTCAGCTCCCTGATGTCTACACAACAGATCTGAAAATACTACATGGAAGAACATCACCGACTCTATTTATTTATTTACTTATTTTATTTATTACTTTTTCTATTTCAAAAGTCCATTTATATTTCATATGGCTTTTAGTACTTTCAGACTCTGACAGTAGTGCTCTGTAAATGCCTATCCGATCAGGATCTGGGCATATCCAAACCAGGAGTTTTAGATGTCTGAAGACCATTCATGTGCAATGAAAAGCATCTGTGAAGCATTGGTGCCCCTAGGAATGAAGAGCGATCAGGAGGTTCCCAGGTCCTTTCTTCATAGTTGCATAATTCCAGTTTGTCATAGACTCATCACTCCAGCACCTACCACAATCTCCAGTGTCATCTTACAGCACCTAAATCTCCACTGCTTTACAAGCTGCTGTCAGGAATTTAGTACCTTAAGGCTGACTTCAACACCTTTCTTTTATGTTTTATGTTTTTTCCACTTTTATAGCCATTACACAACTGCAGTAAATGGCAACAAATCAAATGAATGACTTAAAGCACTGCAGAAAAAAATCCCTTGTCTGCCTGTGCTGCACTCTCAAAAAGAGTTAAGTGCTTATTAGAGTAGTAAGTAATATTTTGACCTGTAGAACAGCATGCTTTCTTCTTTTTCTTGTTGACTGTTTAATATATACAAAATAAATTTCTCTCCTGTAAGCTCTTTTTGATGAGGCAATGCTTATAACAGCACATGATTTCAGACTCCAGCTTTTCCAGGTGCAGCTCACACTTATCTCAGTGTTGTCAACAGATCCTTGGGGAGCCCCCTTTTCTGCACCATGAAAATAATGAACCCCCCCAAATCTGCCTGTTCAGGGTGTGTCATTATTTGGTTATGCAAAGCCTGGTTACTTCAGTTTTGATGTCAATGAACTTCAAATCAGGCCTTAAGATAAGAAGTACCCACAGTCTTGTGATAAAGAGTCAACCAGGCATATTTTTATTTTCCCTTGGGTTTGTCCCTTGAGTCAGCCAGTGAACCCACAAGCTCTTTTGTAGCTTATACTTTCTCAAGCTCCTGGCTATAGCATATATCCACCCACAATAGGCTGAAGAATTCCAAATAAAATCCCTGAAGAGTACCTGAGAACAATCAGATGATTGCAACTTGCTGTTTTTACAAATCTAAGCCATCTTCAGACAATTGCAATCCAGTTAATTGCTAGAAAACTAAGCTTATCACAATGTTAGTGTAATCTTCATTCCTCCCGTGAAAAACTTTTCAATGTTTTACATATCTATTTGCACACATGCACAACCACATCAATTAATTTTTAAAATACTATATAATGTAAAAAAGATTTATGTTCTGTCATCAACTCCTACTTTCCCACCAGTAGCATAAATTAATAAAATTAATCCTAAATAGGAAACACTAGACACAAGATAATTGTTGTAGCCACAAAAACTAAAATATATAGCTGGTGTGAATCAGATACAGACTGGAAAATTTTTCACCTCAGCCTGTCATAGAACACAGAAAACTTTTTTTAAAAGTCTGATTTAATTCTTCCCTCTAGAACTTCAGTCTTCATTTCATATTTGTTTACAAGTAATTGGTTTTCACATTTACAACAGAAACACAACGACCACCATTGATATCGTGTGAACCTGGTGGACTATTTCTAGCCTAAGTGCATGCCTGTAAAATAAAGCTGGGGCCCAGGAGAAAGGGTAATTGTGGTGTTGTTAATAACTTTAGCCAGATGGCTTACTGTGTTAGAAAGTTGAGGGCTTCTATCTGAGGAAAAATCTTACTGCCTCACTTCTGAGGACCAAAATGCATGGATGTTGGAAGGTACCTGAAATGACAAGGTTGGGTAGCAAGTGGCATCCTTCTTAATTCTCTTTTTTACCTGTAAGCCTTTTTCTGGTACAGAAAAGATCTCTATTCTTCCTCCCCTTTAGGCAAAAATCAAAGCATTCCACTTTATTTTAATTGATAGTTTATCTGTCTCAATTTTTCTTGCCAGGACTTTCAAAATGTTTACTATTTGGGAGGGGGAAGTGTACAAGGGAGTGAAAAAATGTAAGAAGACAAGAGGTGGGGTTGTAAAGAAAACAGTTTCTAGTGACATTTAAAAGGAACAGTTTAGTGTAAACGTTCCTTTTATCTGCACTGTTCTTCCTTGACCCAATAATGGCTGTCCCTTGACCTGATTTTTCAAAGACAGGTCCAAAATTTTAGCTGTGCAATTCTTATGACCTTTAGCTGAATCAGTCTCCTAAGACACTCTGAAGACTTAAACAATGTTATTTGTTTCAACTGTGGAAATATTGATATCTTCAGTCCTTAAAAAAATGCTGATCATTCAGAACTAGCTTTTGGCTATCAGATTTGTGCTCTGCCTTAAGGGTAGGTGTCCTTTATTATGAAAGTCAATACCATATGTTCTCCCAACTGTGTCTATTAATTTCATTTCTTTGTCAAAAAAACAAAAACCCAAAAAAATTTGTAGAAGAAATGGCATACCATTTTCTTGTTTTCTGTTTGGTCACCTGATCAAAAATTGGATCTCAGTGTAAAACTTCTCTTTGTTTTGAGGACTTCTCTACACATCACTGGCTAAATCAATCCTCCAGGAAGGCAGATGTGCACTTTGAGATCATCGCGCAATTTTCCTATTCCTGATGGCCTCTTTCTGCCCAGGAGGAATGAAAACCACAGTCCAGCCCCTGGGCCCAGAGGCTGCAGCAGTGGTGCACTGGGGGCAGCTGCCCTCTGGCGTTGCAGTGCTGGGCTGCTACAAAGAACAGAAGCCTGGACCCGGAATCTGGTTTATAACACATCAACACAAACAATTGCCAAGCTGTAACATCAGCTAATACCCACAGCAATGCATTTTGCTGACTGTACAGAACTGATTGGTAAACTGTCACCTCCAACAAGTGTCAGTGGTGCAGCATATTGTGTGACATGCCTGCATTTCCATCAAAGCTAGGTTTTTAAATAGAAAAATTAACATAAGAAGGAGTTCATATCTCAGGAGGGTCCTTCCACATCTCTTTACCTGTCTCTGACAGATGATACGTGGTCACTTGTAAAGCTTCAGCTTTAAGGCATATTCTGTTTCTTTGTTGTGTAGAATAGGGGCACTGTGTAAGGGACAGATTTGTTACCATCACTCATTGTCAAGACAAGCAGCATCTTAAACTGAACATGGGTGTAAAACAGAGTAGGTATTGTGAGATAATTAAATTGAAGCTCCTCTATACATTCAGGTTAGTGCTTTAGTTCAGTACTGAGCTTTATTAAAGTTAGCCATGAAACTGAGCTCTATTTAAGTTTATTGGGCCATATTAAATAATTTAGAAATCCACATATTTCTACCTCAAATATAATGGATATTATAGGATAAAATTACTATTTATTGACTGCTCTTATAATTATGTCTCTGTATTGATTTTTTTACAGCCCAGATTATGAACAATGTGTTGAAACTCATAAAAGGATTCATATGAGTGGCGATGACAGAGTTACATTCATTCCCTGCTGATGACCAGGCTGTCTATAAACACATCTACCTGCCTAGGTGCAGAGCACTATGAGTTCATGCTGTCTCTTCTCTAAGTCAACAAGAGGTAAATCAATACCCAAGCTGTTTTGACACCTCCTCATGAAATTTTCCTGGCATTAATATATCCTGCCTCTTTGAATAGACATATCCTGACAAGAGCAGACATAGCCTGGATGTGTGTGTGTGTGTGCTAATCTTGGCAGTAACACTGAACACCCATATACTGATGAACTCCAGACACTTGTTCTCTTATACACAGAATTCATTGCAAATGTTGTGCTCCTTTAAACACATCAGTAGTGCTTTGAACAGTTTTTTCTTAACAGTTGCCACTTCATTGATAACCTTCTTAAGAAGAAGGAAGAGAAACAAAATCAAAGATTAAAAAATTATGAAGCCAAATAAAAATATCAACATTTTCCTGTCTGGGTTGCCTCTGGCTGGACTTAAAATTCCATTACTGACATTATCTGTTAATCAGTTAATCTTTGATCTCCTGAGGGAGGCTGAAACTCCAAATTCTTTCCTAGATACATTAAAGGAGAACTAAATTAGGCAGTATAAAGGATACTCCAAAAAGGATATTAACTAAAGAGGAACAGATCATTTTTTAAAAGAAAGTATAAAAGATGTTGAGAGATTAAAAGTGGAATTCAGATTAGAATTATCTATGATAAATAAGAATTCTTTAGTCAATGAATAGTTGAAATGGAACAGGATGTTCCATTGAAAAGTCAGGACTTTAAAACAATTCTCCTACAGTCCTTGCAGGACAAGAAGATACACATCCCCAAAAAATATCATATCAAACTTGGCTCTTTGACTCACTGTGGAAGAGTGGGATGTTTCTGGGATGCTTGTCCAACATTTAACAGAAGAAGAGAGCAGAGAATGTATCTTTGGATATCTCTCACTGTGGAATCTGTCAGCAGAGAGAGATTTCTCTGTTTGTAACCTGATATATGGAGGCTTCAATCAGGATCCACTCTGCAGGTGAGCCACAGCTCAGGACAAAAGGAGTTGGCTTTGGTCCATGCAATCCCTTCAAAACATTTTGTTTAGCTGATTCAGACCAGGTTCCAGAAAATATGTACCCATTATGATGACGTCACATGGATGACACTGAAGCACTGACACCTAAGCCAGGATGTGAGTCATTGTTTTCTCTACGGGAGTCACCTGTGGTAGAAAACATGAACATTGTCATGTGGCAGAGACTGCTGAAACAGGAGACAGATTTCTTTTCTATAAAAAGTTGAGAGACTTGGCAAATGTTTATGAAAAGTGAAGTGACATGAGCTAAAGGTGAGTCATTAATATCAGCTGTCATAGAGGCATTCTGGAGCCCACAGGTAGAGATGGTGAAAGAACATGGTCTTATGCATTTGGGACTCGTCTTTCCTTCCCGAGGACTCCAGATCTCATGGTGGCTTTTCCCTCAGATCAGCATTTTTTAGGAAGCAGGAGCAGATCTATCAGTCACTGTGCCAGTGCTTGCTTTTCCTTTATGTGAACTTCCTTCAACATCCAATCTGTCTTCGGGCAGCTGCCAATGAGAGTTTCTTGTTCTGCAAGCTTTCTAGCAGAAAAAGCCTCCCTTCATACTGAGAGACAATCTTCCAGCTCTCTGTATATGTCAAAGATTCAAAACAGAGTCACAATGAAAAGAATTTTTAGTGAAATTGAAAAACATTAAAACTATAAGTGTTACTTTTAAAATACATTTTTCCTAAACCAGTGTTTGTACATTTATATAGCAAACCTTTTGGTATTTTTCTTCTATGTTTTGTCTAGTTAAAATAAAATTATATCATGAGTTATTCATATCTTGTCATTTTTATCATAATACTTTTGAAAAATTCAGATTTTCTTAATTATCCTACTAATGATATATTTTTTTCTTGCTCAAAGTCAAAAGCAAGGGAAAATTAAACTGAAAAAAAGCCCCTAGCTCTATTGTGAGAACTTCAGAAGTTAAATGTCCCAATGTTGTTTCTTAACTTACCTATGTAAGTTAAACATGAGTTAAATATGGAGGACAAGTGAATATGGAGTCAAACTCAGAGTAGGTTGATGGCAGAAGTATCTGCAAGCTTTGCTGCTGATAAAAGAAAGATAAATGTAGGATTTAGATCTGTATAAATCCAGAAAGAAAATAGGCAGCTCCTAGCACTGATAAGAAATAAAACACCAGTGCCAACAGCAGTAACAAGGCAACAGGCACCACCAAGACAGCCAGAGATAGGCTGGCAGGCAGAAGTAAGAAAGAAATTATACAGACCTGACTACGGAGACAGGACAAGGGTTTGAAGTCTTCCAGCTTTGTGCAAATGGGCCAAGAGCTGTCTGCTCCTTCCTGGGGAGTACCTGACCCACCAGGGGCCGTGGGGCCATGCGGGAGCTCCCAGCCAGCCTCCTTCTCCTGGAGCTGCCTCCGCTCTGCTGCTCGGCCGCAGCTCGGGGCCTCCCGGGCTGTGTGCCACGGGAAACCCAACGCCAGCATGCAGCGTGCTGTGCCCTCTTTTCCAGAGAGCGGGCAACAAATTACATGGGAAGAAGATATTCAGGGGATGTGAGGGCATCAGGCAGTCTGATCAGATCTGGCCTTGTCAGGCCAGGCTCCCAGCTTTCTAAAAACTCATGATGGAAGCGAGAAAGCAAAGGAAATATCCATCAGAATAAGGCAAGTTACATCTCATGGAAAAGTCACTTGCAAGAGCAGCAAATTACTTTTTGGGACAGATAAACGGGTACAGCCTAAGCAGGAGACAAGTTTCCAAAGAGGATGATCATCCAGTCCAGCAAAATAGCATTGCTCTAAGTCACAAGACTGATAGTGCAAAAGATACCCCTGGTAGCCCACTGCCACAGTAGCAGGTCTGTTTGCTAATGACAAGTATCACTTGCCAACCCAGTTTTCCAGGCCAGGACTCACTCTCCTACCTAACATGTGACCTCCAGCTGCCCTTTGAAAAGCCAGTGTTCCCTGGTGTTGCATAGGAACACAGCTGTTTAAAAATTAGTCTAAACCTCAATGGAATGTGAAAACCTCTGTAAATAGTTTAAGACGCTCTATTTAAGGTGGGAATCTTTTGACATGCTAGATCTGACTTTCCCCTGTAAATTATAAACTAAAAATAAAACTGTAGCTTTTTTTTCTAAGTTCTCTTTTTATTTTGGACAGGTCTTCAAGACAGAAAAGTAATGCCACAGCAAATGAGAAGGATGTTAACAAAGCAGGCTCTGCCTCAGTTATCAGGTCAATACCAATAGTATATGCCAGAGAAGAGATGAAGTACATATCATTGTTACATGGATTGCTAGTGACAACAGTCCCTTCTAACAGCAGTAACCTTCAGATCTTTCCCTGCTAGAAAAAAGTGGCAGGCGAAGGAGTGATTTGGCTGTCATATAATGTGAATTAAACAAAAAGAAAATTAAATTTTCTTCTCTTTCCTGGCTAAACTTAATTTACAATAGAAGCAGAGAGGTAGAAGAGCATACAGTCTGTCCCTGCGAGCGTTTCAGTGTTAGATGCTGAAAAGCTCTAATTTGTAGTTCATTTATGACATGCAGATTGAACCCTTTTCCTCCAGACTTTTCTGGAATACCAGGCTGTATTGCAAAGGAGTGAGGAAAGTATTTATTTCTTCCATTCTGTCTTACAAAGGTATTCACAGAGAAAAACTGATGCTTGCCATCATGGATGATAGAAAGCAGCTCAGCTTTCATAACATAAAATGCAGTAATTTCAAGTATTTATTCTCTGTATTTCAGAAATATATATTTGAAAAAAATAATGTTTTTCCCCCTACTAGAATAACAAGTAGGTAGAGTACCCATATTAAAATAAAGCATCCTAATTTGGTATTGCTCCCACTCTTCCCAAGAGGGCCTGTATGTGGATCAAAGTGTTTTCAAGCAAAGAAATATTAGTAAGTGACCTTTACTAACAATTCATTATTATCCACAGGTGACTGTGTCTCTAAGGTGGCAGTCCAGGCAGCCCAGAGTTCAAAAATCATTGGCTAATGCTCAAATACATTGCAGTAATATATTTGCAAGGCTTTTAGAGTAGGAATGTTCATACAACTTGTTTAGTAGTGAACCCCACTCCTGTAGCACTGGATGTGCTGGAAGACAAAAGCATCACCCAAAGAAGAACTTGGGGAAGGTCTTTCATTAGCAGGCTGTGCTAACCTGAGCCACCCCTCGTGCCAGGGTGCATAGGTTAGCCACACTTTGAGTCTCCTGGTACTGCCAGTGCTCCATGCCCTCCATTAACAGAAATGAGTATTATGTGCAAAGACTCCAAACACTAATGTTTCACAAATTATGAGCACACTTAAGAAATTGTAGTCTTTCTAGGAGGTTCCTGAAATATGCTGTGAGGGGTATGACATGATTGAGCTTAAATAATAACGCATATTTTAAGTATACATGTTATCCTTTTTCCTAAAGATCATGCATAAAACTGTCAATTTTGTTCATTATGCACATCATAGCATAAATTATTTCTTGCTCTTCTAACTCTTAATTGCCTGTTTTACTTGTTCTCTTTTTTTTTTTTTTTTTTTTTTTTTTTTTTTTTTTTTTTTTTTTGGCCCTTCCCCGTGTGCTCCCGGGGCGATGTACCGATGGAAACCCGTACCCTGGCGGGTGTGGGAGCGCGGGGGGTGCGGGAGCGTGCGGGCTGCGTTGCTCCCAGGCTCCGCCGGCCGTGTGCCCCCGCTCCCCGGGAGGCAGGGCAGCCTGCCCGGCTGCCACCGTGCGCTCCGAGTGACACTGCAGCCTACAGCACATTAACGCGAGGGCCTTGACTGGCGCCTGCAGAAAACTGCTTGACATCGGTGTAGTCAGCTAGGTAGACCCAAACCTGCTCCCTCCCCAGTGGGATCCTTTGTTTGATTAATGAACGGTGTCAGCAATTAAAAGCGAAGCAGACAATGAGCCTAGTGCATCCTTTACAGTCCAATTTCATCTTCTGCTGAGAGCTAATGAAGACTAAGGAAGAAACTGAGATAAACCGGGTTGATAAGAAGCAGAGCTTGTATAACTCCTTGGCTTCATTTGCACAAGTCCTAGAAATGTGTCTGTGGGTAACCACCAGACTAAGATTTATTTGTTTGCTCAACCTGATTAACAATTTTGCACTTTTGACTTGGTCTCGTGTTTTCTTTACATTTATTCAGATACTTGAACCAGATAACTAGCAAAAGACAGCTTAAAAGGCATTAAGTAGGCAAATATACAAACACACCCTGCCATATCTGCCTTTGGTTTTCATGTGAATGACACATGTCAACCTGATCAAGGCATAGGGATGCAATGATTTGCTCTTTGTGAAATTGTTCACAGCCATGTTTTTGTGGAAGGTTGTTCAAGTAAATTAGTTTCAGTTAATACCACTGTGGAAAAATGGGTAAAGTGCTAAACAGACAGGTGGATCCAGTCAGCCTTTTGTGTATTTTTACTGAATCTCTGCAAAGGGTCAGGGATCACATTTCCCCCTCCAGCAGTAAAAGCCACAGAATTCCTCCTCCTGACTCTGGTACACCTCGTGGTTCTTATGCCTCACAGAGGGCAGGGTGTGGTCCTGCCTTGAATTAATTTTTTGGGGATGCAGTTCATGTGGGAGGCAGCGAGTAGTATTTAGAAAAATGTCCTTAATACTTCAGGGTAACTGGTGTATTTTGAGTGCCTGTGCCCAAAGACTTGTCTGCCTATCTAGAAACTACTTTTCCCTGAAAAACTTGCCTGTCTTAAAACTACAGTTCTACAGTGTTTTTTCTCCTGCTGTGTAGATGACAGGGTTTGTCTGTATAAAAGAGGTGATCGGTGAAATGGAGCACAGATTTTGAAACCATAGCTTAGGGTTGGACACACTAAAAGGCAGATGGTGTAAACATCATATGGAACCTCCTTGCACCATTTTAATGTATTTTAAGGTGAGCTGGTAAAGAAAACAAGAGTCCTTACTAGCCCTGGTGGATGGACACCCTGCCTCTCTACTCTGAGCACACTCCCAGACTTGAATCGGCCTTCACTTCTGTCATTTCCTCCCATAGAAAAAGTGCTAGTCTTGGTGTCAGCAGTTTGTATCTAATAATTGAAGTCTCTGGGGATTTAAAAATCAGTTCTTGGCTCCAAGTCCAGCAATATTCTATATCAGCAGAACTGTGTAACTACACTCTGGTTGCAGTGATTATAGTACAAGTTAGTTAACTGTTATCAAAATGAGGGGGTGGAAAGGAAGACAAGAATTTCACGTTTTAAGTCATCCTGCACTTTGTTTCTGTCAGTGTTCTGCCCTGCTGGGGGGAAAAAAAAAGAAAAAAAAAAAAAAAAAAGAAAAAGGAAAAAACCCACAGCTATTAGTGTGCCTGGGCTGGATGAAAAGGAAAGCTGCAAAGCTATGCAGCACAACAGGGTCCAGACCCACAGCTTCAGAAACCTTATTGCTGTTTACCCACAAGCTTATATTTTTTTCTTCTTTTCTGTTTGTTTGTTTTTTCTTTATTTCAGTGAAAATAATTCCAACCAGACTAAAACAAAAAGATGGCTGCCAATAATTGACATTTTCCACAGGGAGTTTTCTTGATGTTTCAAGTTCTACTTGTCAAGTGCTGCCTAAAGACAGTGGTTTTCTAGCAATTCCTGCACATCCTTCTTCTAAGTTGTGAAGGAAATGTCTCTCTGGTTGTCACCAACATAGGACAGTCCCTCTTACAGGAATGAAGCTCCAAGTGAACGGCAAGCAGTCTTTCAAACCTTGAGGGAAGTCACTGAGGAATGCACAAGGACAGCCTTATGACTGTTATACACTCATAACATATTCAAAGTATATTCCAATCTTCTTTGCTATAACCTATCTAAAATTTATGCAAAGTTCAGGACTGGAGCTGAACCCTCACCAGTCCAGGATAAACTGTCAGAGCACTGTGGAGGGATTTGACCCAGCAGTTCCAATTAATATCATACTAAATCCCTCTGCACAGCTTTAAAAATTGAGCCCTGAAGGACTAACCTGTTTGCCTACATTCTTTATTATTATTGTTACATCAACAGGATTTGTAGAAATAGGTAACATCAGTTCATCACTGCCACCACCTGGTTAAACTCTCAAACTCTATATTGATGAATACAGGTATCAGATAGGTAGCAAAGGCATAAAACAAAGAAGAGGCAAATCTTGGGGGTAATCACCCTAAGCCAGTTCTTTAATGTGAAATGGAAATGTGAAGACCCACACAATAGCTTCCAGTCTGCCTAGACTGAAAAGATAAAACCAGACCTCCAGAGACGTAGGTGGCTTGAGTTGGCTTTCCTTTTTTTTCCCAAGTGACTGATTGGTTGTGGGTGTTTTACAAAGAGGAGACTGATAGTGGCTAGTTTAGGTAAACCTGGCTAGACAATAATAGGCAATAATAAGAGAATAATATTATCCTTCAGATCCTGGTTGGTCCATTAAACCATTGAATATAGTATCACTGGGATTGATCTTCATTGCTCTGCATGTTGATAACCATTTGCCTTCCTAAACAAGATGCTTAGAACTAAACAGATAGCTGACAGTCTGTCCCTTATTTCCACTCTTCCATCTCTTCCTGAGACCCAGATAAATGGCTTTGGCCCATTTCTCTCCCAGGAACATTTTTTACTCATCCTAAATCTTTAATCCTGTTTTACAATGTCACCTTTTAAATCCTGCACCAATTTAGTCCTTGCCCCAGCTACAATTCTGCCTATTGTTAATCAGCCAGTGCCAGGAAGTCCTGAGCACCAGTGGGTTTGAGAGGTACCCACCACAGCCCAGGAGCTGGCATGTGGCAGAGTGTACACACAAAGGAGTGTATCCCAACACTTCAGCACTTATTGCTTCCATAAATATTGCCATGTTCTTCAGCACCACCATGTATGTGGTGTTTTTATGTAATTTTTAGCAGGGAATTCCTACCACAAATGGGAAGAAGGTACATCATTGCTGACTGAGAACTGAGTATTAGCTTTTGGGCTGAGTTCCTTGAAAAAGTATTCTTTGCTTCAGGCTATTTCTGCTGTTCAAGGATTAAAACATTTCATGCAATTTTAATAATTGTTATTAAAAATATACGGCATTTTTAGGTCACTGGTTTCTTCCTGGTGGAAAACTGCAATGCAAGATTTCCTGCAAGCTACTGGTTAGAATGAAAAGTCAATATAAATGTAAAAAATTAGGAACAATAATGTGAACAGTGGAAAGTGGCTAAAGTCACTGTTTTGTTGATGGTTTTATTCCAAACCGCCCCCCACCCCTTCCCTTAGCTTGGCACCTTTTATATAACTTACATTATCACAACTGTCTCTGTGCCAGGAGGAGTGAAGTACTCTCCTGTTCCAAGCTTCTGCTACTTCAGATAAGCCAGCAATAATTATTTCTGAGTGAAACAAAATTAACCCTCACAATGGAGCATGAGTCCATAGCTGTGTTCCAATTTGGAAGTCATTTGTCTTGGGATACAAAGGCCCCAGTTCCCCATAGTACCAAACGGGGTTCTTACAGACTCAGACTCATACTGGCAAATGAAAAATCTTAAGCCCACTATTATAAATCTGTCGTCACTGTTTTATTGTAACTCCACTGTGAGAATTATGCATTAGAAATAAAGCATAGATGAAGCCTATTTCCCCATTTATTTCCAAACTATAGTCACAGTTGCCTGGTACCTTTACAGTCATAGGGGTTACCTCTGTGGGTCAGGATTTTTTATGTGCCTCCTTTGATATGTACAACCCAAAGCTTAAATAAGATACAAGAGAGGATCAGAAAAAGAAAATAAAGAAAAAGATAACAGGTAAAAAAAAAGAAGGTGTAAAAGGGTGAAAAAAGGTGACATGAAAAGCATAAGAGACAAAGGGGAGGGTACTAAATGACCTCTTGAAGTCCCTGTTTCCTACAATTTCATAGCAGATAATAGAGGGTCTTGTTTTGGTAAACTCTATTTCCAACTACATATTTTCCTTGCCTGTATATGGAGACAGTTTAATGCTTTTATTCTGATGGAAAAAGTGCAGCACAGCAGAAATAAGGAATACAAAGTGTGTTCTCTAGCTTTAGGTCAACACAGGGGAATGACAGCAGTTGTCATTTAAAAGTATCATTTGCTGACTCCCTATGACATTATAAAAACCAGACATAATAACAGAAAAGGAAAATAACAGACAACTCTAAAGAAAAATAAATAATTGTAGTTTCTGTGCTTTAAAGTGTTTTGTGACAGTTACATATGCCAGCATAGAATATGATATATTTGTCTCAACCTGAGAAAGAGCAATACCTTGGAAGAACATGTCAGGGCACACCCATCTTCATATTCCATAATCTGTTAACACATGCAGCTCTTCTGGCTGATAAGAAGCAGCATTTCTGCTGACCCCTCCCTATGAGGAATTCAGTAAAGCCACGGTGACAAGCAAAAGTATAACTCTCCTGTATTACCACAAAGAGGCTCAGACAGCCAATAAACCTGAACCAGTCATGCCAACCTGTAGAGAGCTGGACATCTGTTGAAGGTGTGTTTGAAAACACAGCATAGACATACCTACCTAATTCTTCACACTCATGAATAAGTCACATTATACTGCTCCTGTGAAATCTAGCATTCTCCTCTTCCCAGTTATCTGCGGGTGAGCGATTAGAAGTGAAGTAGGCAGACAGATGTTGAGCAAGCACTGAGACGTCACCATTCATCATCAGCCAGCAGACACTGAACTTGGCTGACTACCCCAGCTTAGTCAGAGAGTTTGGCACGCTGTCTCTCAGCACTGGGTTTTTCACTCAGGATCTTAAATTGTACTAAGAGTTCCCTCCGTAAATCACGTAAAACGGGGATGGGAAAGGCTTCGCTTTTTGCCATCAAGCAAAGTTATAAGAATTTCAGGCCTTTTACAAGTAGTGTTGCTGCTGTTTAAGTGTCACCTTTCATCTGTAGATAGCATCGCTGCCTATTCAAAAGAGAAAAGGGCATTTGGCCAGCTATTGAATTGAATTCCTTTCCTCCATCCTGCATGTGCTTAGTCTTGCATACAAAGCATAAAAAGCAAAACCAAAGGTCTAATAGATGGGACCATAAGGAGCTTCACATGCCATCTCTGAGTAAAACATCAAACGAAGACTTTCGGGAGCTCAGAAACATGTCATCATATGTGGTATTTCTCTTGTCAGCAGCAAAGTTGTCTCTAATGCACAGCACACTTAGCAAATCAAGAATGCTTCAGGCCAAATTTGGGTAAAAGCTAAAGCTTTGCCTCCCACAGGCTTTATCTGCAGCTGCTGAAGCAAACATTTCTACCTGCCCTCCCTCACTGAAGGAGATTGTGTTTCAGAGCATTGTTTTCTGTAGACACTTATTAACCCTGTTGAATTTAGAGCAGGGGATTGCACTCAATATCTATTGATTAGCAGTGCTGCAGTAATCCTTAGGCCTTGGCCATTTTGGTCTGTTGACTAGGACTTGGTACAGAGCAGTGCTCTTTTCAGCAGACATCGATATGCATGTAAGGGTGTGGGAGAGGCAGGAGGGAAGGTTAGTGTGGAGTCAAGTGTTTATACATTACAGGAAATTCCTGGTGAGGTGATGGCAGCTTTTATCATAGCCTGACAGAGTCCAGGGTTTAAATCATACAAGTGTGCATCAAATCAAAAACCTTCTCAAAACTATGTTGGAAAACAGAAACCATTATTCAGGGATTGTAAACAATAATAAGCTTTGGCTGAGTAGTGAAAGAATCAAAAAATTCTTCCTAGCTGATGTTCTCCAATTAACTGTAATATGATAGAGTTTCCCAGATCATTTGTTTTCTCTTTGCTCATCCTTTCTGCTCAGAACTGAATGTGTTTTGACCTAGCACCTATTTCCTATAGGGAACTGCCTCCTCCAAAGCACATCTCTTGCACTGCAGCCAAGTTATAAAGACACCTATTTATTCAGAGTAGGGCTTAACTTTTTTTTTTTTTTTTTACATCTGTTCATTTTGTTCTTCTGCTAGCTTTCATTCAGCTTTGACTTCAGTGTGATTTACAAGCAGGGTTGCTGTACCTTGGGAAAAACCTAGAGTATCTTTTTTGCAGCTGCCCACCACATTTCCCCTCCAACTCAAGCCACCTGCATAGGGGACACCAAATTAGAATTTCCACAAAATAAAAAAGAAACTGCAGTACCTTTTTTATTTAATATCCCAATCTAAAAACAATGGCAACTCAGAACTGCTGATTCAGAAGCTGTCGTTTCGTTATGTGAGCATTGACCTCCAGGAGTGGTAGAGGGTAGACAGCTGAGGACAGAATTAACTTTAGCTAACTCCAAGTAAGTTTTGAACCCTCATGAATGAGAGCCCTTTGAAAATCAAAATATCAGAGTGCATAAAAATACATATTTTGGAGCTTGCATTTTTAAGAAAAATGTGTTTAAAGAATTTGCTCCTAGAATAGCTTGAAATACTGAGATATATATGCTTGTATACTAGTAATATGCAATTGTGTCTGCGTATTTTTTCCTGAATTTCATAAGATCAGTCCAATGGATGGCTGCAATTAAATGTCAGAGAAAATTAATAAGGTTTTTTATTGTGCAATTGATTTCCTGGTGATAGGATGTGACTGGAACAATCCATCTGCCAGGGCATCATTTTTTTTTTTCATATTGAATTACAGTATTGCTATAATTCTTAAACATGAGTAATTTGACCTTCATGTTTCTGTCAATCCACTCCTCTCTCTATCTTTTTCCTGTGTCTGAAGACATTTTTCTACAAATAGTACCTGGAAAGGAAACAGTCTAGGGAAAAAAAGCATGTGAACATCATCTAACTATGGAGTTCCTTCCCATGGACTAGATAGTAACCAGGTTTTACACCTGCTCAGTTACTAGTCCAAGGTACCACGGGTACAGACTTGTCCCCAGCTAGACTTGGCACCAATGACCACTGTCCTCTGAGCCGGGCTGCTCAGTCCGTTTTCAACTCACCTTGCTGTCCACCCACCAAAACCATACCTCGTCAGCTTCTCTGTAAGGATGCTATGGATACAGTGTCAGAAATCTTGTTAAAGTGAAGGTAAACAGCTCTCCCACCCTCCACCAAGCTGTCCATCACCTCATGGCACAAGGTTATCAGGTTCATTCAGCTTATAGAGCAGGCTGGTGTGAGAGAATATTCCCACCTTCGCATGAGTAATAGCAAGAGAATAAGCTAACAGGCAGAGTGAGTTACAAACACAGGCACACAAATACCTGCAAACACTTTTATGTGCATTTGTACTCAATGTGCACTTTTGCTGCAGCTAAATGTAATTGTATTCATTGTACTCTGGGAGTCATAGTCTGGTATATTTAGTGTATGATCCAAGAATAATGTTTGTTTTCTGTGAGGTCATTTATGCCTTACTGGAGCCCTCATTGACAGCTCAAGGGTTTAGGGTCTTCATATAATACACAAGGAAAAAAGAAGCACCTAGAGGATCAGAAAAAGACAGAAACAAGAACATAAGAACAGAATAAATGTGCTATTAAGTAACGCAATGACTCAACTTGTATAATATTCATTCAACAACAGTAAGACATGATATTTAAGGACAGCACATGAATCTGGCCATATTTTGCTCTCTGTTCCTCTCATATTTCCACAGCCTCTCAAAACGCTGTATTAGGGAAATTCGAGCATGCAACCTTTCTTAGTTCTTTTAGCATCCATGTCAGAACCTGCAGTCCATAAATCTGTCGAAATCCTCCTTGGCCCTGCCATTACTATCTGCCTTACAACCTCCTGTAGCAACAAATTCCAAAACTTCTCTACCACTGTGTAAAGATGTACTCTCTTTTATGTGTTTTAAAATGAGCCCTTTTTAGTTTTGAGTGTTCCCTAACCCATGCAGTGAGAACTGACGCAACAGTTAATTCAGATTGTCCATCACCTTTGTGATTCTGTAAACCTTTTTCATACCCCCATGCAGCCTTCTTTCAGTTCCCCTTCCCAAGACAGCTGCTTCATTGCCTTGACAATTTTAGCTGCCTTTCCCTGTGCCTTTCTTGAACTCCACCACATTCCTTTTGAGATGCAGTGGCCAGAGATGCAAACCAATGTTTTTTTGTAGTGTCAAAATGGTGTCTTCTGTTTTGTCCTGAATACTTGACCTGACAATGTCCAGCATCATGATGACATTTTTTGTCCGCTGACGCATATTGAGCTATTGACTTCAGAAAAATGTCCAAGAGTGACTCTAAGATTTTTTGCAGTGTTGAAATTGCCAGGTCTGAATTCTGAGAAGAAAGACAGACTAATGAGCCAGGCATGATTTATAGGAAAGCTCTTCTTTAGAAGCAAAACTGAGCAAATCGAGTCAAGACAATCTGCACTATCCTGACACTCAGGAACCCACTTCATTCCTCATCTCTACCTGTGACCCTGTAACTCTCTCATCTTCTCCTGCTCGTTCTGCTTAGTCAAAATGGAGGCCTAAGCCATGCACCAGTCCTCCTTCTGACACCCAGTTTCCCCATTTCCTTACTCCTCTTATCCATTTGTCATACATCCCACTTCCCACTAGCAAGCCCTGAAACTAGGACACATAACTCACGAATCCTCTATAGCAAACCCAGACTCCCACAAAGTGCTTCCTCACCACTCTTTCCAGTTGCCAAGACACCAGCCTTTTAGTTCATCATTTGTTCCAACCTTGGGCTGTATATTTCTTATACTTTGCCTAGGTCTTTGGGTCTTCCCAGATCATCCAACTCAGTGCTTGATGAACACTACAGTGGGTGTTAAGGAGCATGCAGCAAAACATCCTAAGAGCTGTTTGTTGTTGCCTTACAGATCAGAAAGTTAGTACAAATTAGCTATTCCTTGGCAATTCTCTGTGCTATCCCAGACTTTGCCTTCTATGGAAGATCACTGAAAATTGCTTTTGCTATTTCCGTGAGAAAAGTGAGTTGCCTCCTATATGTTCCAGATATGCAAGCCATTGATCCCTGTGTCTGTTTGCACCTGTCTCTGTAAAGAAAGTAGAGAATATATTCAGATATGGGTTGAATTCATATGAACACCCCAGGTGACTAAGCAGGCTCTTTTTTGTCTACTTAGTTCCTGTAAAGATAGAGTTGAAGCAACTCTTGCCTTGCCCTTATAACATATCCTGGGATTAGGGGAGCCATCCTGAAAGAGCAGAGAATTGTGCTTTCCCTGGGGACCACTCAACATGCACAACATGGAACATCTTCCAGGCTGAAATGAACTAGAAAGGGAACTGGTGGTGATCAAGATGCCAATAGTACTGCTAGGGTTAGGAAGATGATGTGGGGAAAGAAGGTTCTGCAACACTTCCAGACTGATTAAGTAGTGAGAAAGGGTTGCTGAATCAAACAGGGCAAAGCGCTACACCTAACAGAATTTTGCCTGTTTGGACTTGCAACCAGATGTCTGGGACTTTGTGGTGATTCTTCTGGAGCTGACTGCTTTTTGCAATACATATTCAGTCGCGGTGCGGCTCGGGCTGCTCAGCACTGTGACCATCTGTAAGAGTCTCCCAAGGTCGGGGTGGAGGAGCCCACCACTCTCGCACACAGAGCCAATGGAAATAAGGCTATGAAGGCAGCAGGGGTTCTTCATCCCAGCTGGATTTGACCCCACACCGGAAGAGATAGAGCAAAGAACTGAAAACAAAGGCAGGACTTTAGGTTTTATCGCAGGATAGCAAGGGGCGGAGAAAGCATCAGAGTCCAATGATCTGAGGGTCTGGGGGTGGCACACAGGAGGGGCCAGGGGTATGAGGGCCAGTGGGAGGACAGGGAAGAAGTGGCCAGGGGACAGGGATCAACACAGCTTGGAACCAATGGGGTTACAGAACTTGGAACTTGGCCATGTAAGGCAAACAGGGGAAAGCGAAACTGGAATAGATTGACTTGATTCTCATGGGAGAAGCCAGAACCTGTGGGCTGCCCTTTCAAGGTATCTACAATTTTCCATTATTTTAGTGAAAGCTGCTGATGCAGTGAATGAGATTCAGACCTTTATATTTCAGCAGTGTTGAGTAGATCTGCCTATTACAAAGGCATTCTATTTGATTGTCTTTCTAAGTAGCATCTCCCTGTTTTGGGGTTGGTTGCCTTGCCTCTCCTTTGTCACAAGCTTTTGTGAGAAGAGAGATATCCTTGATCTCCTAGTAGTATCTACACTTGCTTCTGAAGTAGGGTCACAGGGGCTCCGACTTGTGTGTGACTCCTGTGTGGCAACTCAGCTGCTCAGATGGCCACTGGCTCCACGAACACCGTATCTGCAAGGTATAATACCTAATATCATTGGGGACTTGCTTAAAAAAACGAGGATTCATCATTACTCAAGACTGGCATTTACTTCTTTACTGTCAGATAATAAAGGCAGTGGATCATGCCCAATCTGTAATTCTCTCCTTGAGAAAATCAGAATAGTTTGGGGCATTTTTGTTGGTTCAATTTTTGTCTGTTTTCTAATTCTTTTCCATGCATTCACCTCTCAGTAACCATTGGTAATTATCAGCAGGTAAGGAAGCAGTAGAACTCACAGGAAATTATTGAAATGAAGTATGTAGAAAAACTAAGAAATTAAAATAAATGTTCCATATATACATTTTTTTAAGTAATAAATTTTCTTCTTTCAGAATATATCATGCTTTACCTATTCAAGGTGAAGAGCAAAAAGTTAAGTGAGAGGGATTTTTCCACACTTCATACTTGCAGGATTCTTCTGCTATTCATCACTGACTGCTTCAAGGGACCATAGGTCTGATTCAGAATATAATTCCTGGGCACAGATAAACCAAAAGTTAAAATCTAGATCTTGACATGCAGTCAACATGCAGCAGCAATATTTATTTTAAGACTTACAAATCTAATGACAACATAGTTGCAGCTTATTGATGTATCACATAGCACCATAGAAAAAGTTCACCTCTGAAGAGTAGAAGGATGGAAGCCTAGGCTTCAACTGTGCCAAAATGCCCCAAATTCAATTTTCAGAAAGTTTTTCTCATCTTTATCTCCATCTGTTGACACATCCAGAATCTGCAAGCATTTTATTGATTCCTCGCTCAGATATATGAAGTACAGTTCTTTGTACTTTTCCCTACAAAACGAGTGAATACCAATGAATGCTCTCCGTTTATACACCCCTAAGACTGCACCTGTTTCATGCTACGCAGTAAGTACCACTGTGTGGCAAATCAGCACCTGACAACCAAACAGCACATGGCCTTTAGAACAACTATTACAGAAAAATCTTGTAGAAGTCAATTATTTTCATTCAAGTGAAAGAAATTAATTTTGCTTCACAGTAACAATACATTCAAGAGTTGCAAAGAAGTTTATGCATGAACAAGTTTAAACTGCTCCCTGTCAGTGGAAGTGGAAGAAGGCCAGCTGAACAAAATGACACAATAATCATTTCTACCCATAAAAAATATATCGTGCAGCTTGTCTTTAAAAGGTAAGCCAAACTCTCACTGCTCTGGGCTTTGCCTGCTATCTCTTTTCTCCAGATGTGAGGTTTTCTGGGCTTGGATTTGCTTTTTCAGATTTCTTTCAGCTGTTTTGTTTGGTTTCTATTTTCTTTGTGCAGAATGGGGATAATGAGGAGGAGATTTTATGTCTTTATACTGCGGTAAATGTACGAACAGGGACCTGGAATGAAGTTGATCCTTCCTAGTGATTTATATCAAAGAGCAGTTAGTTTGTCTTTTTTGTGAGTGTGAGTCCCAACTAAGTGTAGTGCTGGGAAGAAGGAGAGATAGAGCTGGGACAGAAGATGGATGGTCAGTAGGCTTGTGCCTCCTCCTGCTACTGGAGACTCAGGCAAGGAATTACTGGTTTAGGAAGGTCCATTTCCTTCTCCCTTTTCCAGCCTTACCCAAAACCTCATATAGCCAATGTCAGACCACAGCCATAGTAACTGGCAGATTTTTAGGCATCTGGTAAAAGTAAATAGTGCTTTAGGCTCTTCTGCTTTAGGATGGAGTGTACAGCAAGGTTGTCTTCCCCTGTGGCTGAGGTAGAGTTGCAACAGGCAGTTTATGATCCAGGAGGAGTTTCCCGTTGGTGATAACTACATCTCTAAGAGACAGCAAATTTATGTTCATACCTAGGTACCTTAAATTTTAATTTCTATGCTTTTGTTTTTCTATGCTTTACATGTCCTTAATTACTATGCCAGCTCTGTGTTCATGAAAGTAAGAATTGTGCATACAGCTACTAGTATTCATTAAGGGAACAGATGGCTTAGAGTATATATTAGCACTACTGGTGTAAATCCAGCCAACTGCATATAGATTGAAAGCTATTTACATCCAATACATTTTTAATGATTCCTGTATCTGTTTGATAATGATATCAGTTAATGAGCTGACTGAATACAGATCTAGTTCCTACCTCATAAATTTTTTACCCTCCTGTGCATTAATTGGCAAAGTTAACAGGTTGTCCTAAGAACCCTAACTGAATCTTGAATTTGTTGAGGTTAAAGCACTAGAAAAATCATGATGTATCAGAAGCCTGAACAAAATACAACAAGCCAGTAGGTGTGAGAAATTTTTTTAATTTTTACAAAGCTTTGGATACCGTCTGTCACAGTGTCCTTCTGGACAAATCCAGCTAGACATGTGCACAATATGGCGAGTGGTCACTGGCTGGAAGGATGGACTAAAAGCATTGCTGTATTGGGGCAACATCACTCTGACAGTCAGCCACTAGTGGTGTTCCCCAGGGCTAGTGTATAGGGCCAATTCTTTACAACATTTTATCAATGACCCAGATAAAGGTGTTGTGTGCACACTATCCAAATTTGTTGACAACCTTAAATTAGGAAGAGCTGGTGATTTCCTCGAGGATAGCGAGGCCTTACAGAGAAATCTTGATAGATAGGACAGGACAACCACTGACTATGTGAAATTTAACAAGAATTTAACATCCAAATTCTTCACTGACAGTACAATACTGGTTCCTGCACAGACAACCACACAGAAGAAATTTGAAAATGTCATCATCTTAAAAATTTGGAAAGAATCAGAGGGAAGAAAGGAAGTACTTTTAATTATTCCTTAAGTATATTTAATTATTCCAAAGTATCATTTTCAATTCTGGAAAAAAAAAAAAAAGGGAGATAGAGAGAAAAAAAATATATCTCTCAAATCACTAGGTGAGGTGCTGTATGGAAGCACTGGGTGAGCAAGCCTGGTCTTGGCTTCTGGAAGTTCATTTGACAAGGCTCTGAACAGAAGGCAATAAAAACAACCATAGGGAGCTCCCTGCTTCTGGATCCTTAAACAGTTGGTATTCCAGAAAATCCTTTTCAGTTTATCTTTAAATATATTACATATATTAATACTTCCATTATTGCCCAAGTTTTTTCCTCATTGACACTTCCACCACCCTATTCAGAAGCTGTTGATAAGACTTATTTCTAGTAAATAACCATAAAGAAAGAACTGTATTTTTACTTCTCAATTCAGCTGTGGGAAAGAAAACTTTTAAAAATATATACTAAATGCTTCTATTCATTTGCAAAGATGGTATAAGAATGACCTTAGCCTTCAGGTGCACTCATCTTTACAAGGGAATATTTTTATTCATGATCAAGGTCTTGCCACAATTTATAATAGAACATTATAGAATGAGATATATAATATCACATATAACAGATGATCTTTGTAATATAACCTATTACATAATCACAAATTGAAATCTATACAGTTCAACACTACCATGGTTTCTGAATCCTGGCATATCTATTCCCCCTCTAATAATTAACTATTTGACTAATTTAATTTCATGAATATTTAGCTTTCTTGAATGTCTATTTTTGCCTCTTTATTTGCATTGCAATTACACATTTATCTTCATATTGTTACACTCATCACTCATCCTACTTGTGCACAATACATTTTTCTTTGTCCAATCTATACAATTTCACAAGACTTGTGTCTCTATAAAAAGTATATATTTGCATATACACATAAAATATGAAATATTTGGAATACATAGATATAGGATTTTTCCTCTTTTCCCAGAATACTCAATTGAGGAAGTATTGTTCTTCAATTTAATAATTTTCTAATCAATCTCCTAAACTCCTAAATTTTTAAACATAATTTCTTCAGTTTCATTTTTCCTTTAGAGGTCTTTTGTATGTCTACTAAACATCTACCTTCTTGGCTTTTATATAATTTTAGGTTCAGGTCAAAGATTTTGAGAAATATAAAATAACAATCACCTTGCCATAATTTCTGATCAATACTCTGAAAAATAAAAGAATGTCTATCTTTTTAGTATTCTTACATCAGCATAATATAAAATATTGAATTAAATATGGACCTTTTCCAGCTTCAATATGTATTTTTAACCACACCAGCCACACATTCTACAATCATTTACTATTTTCTTTTCATTCACCAGGCAGCATGCCTTTGTATTGATAAAATTAATCAGTACTTATATCGATTTGTTCTGAATTTTAGTACTGATAGTTTAATAAAATAAAAAAGTGTTAACCAGGGTGACATTGAGCAACAATTAAGCAAAATGCCCTGTTTTTATATAACTGCCCTTTACAAACTTTAATTTTGGAATGCAAAGCCTATCCCTTTAATTATGTTTCTATTATGGGGGATACAAAATTGTATATTAAATTAATGAAATGGATTACCTCAGTTGCATAGTGGTTATTAACAGGAAGAACTCCCAGTTTGTGTATTATGTACATCAGTAACTTTAATTGCATTAGGCTGAGCTAGGAGAGCTATTTTAGGAGATACTTCAACAGCACAACAATTTCTGCTGGCTTTTTGCCTGCTATAGCTCAATTTCTGAGGGTCCCCTCACAAATGCTAA
Organism: Picathartes gymnocephalus; assembly: GCA_013390045.1. Taxonomy (NCBI): domain Eukaryota; kingdom Metazoa; phylum Chordata; class Aves; order Passeriformes; family Picathartidae; genus Picathartes; species Picathartes gymnocephalus. Next base: position 248,495 of record WEKY01015644.1, read on the forward strand.
CTTATTATTTCTGTCAGTCATGCTTTAGCAAACACGGCCTCATTAAAACTACCCTAAAGTGGCTTCAGTTTTGAAAACTCTCCCTTGATGTATCCATGAGACAACTGGTGCTGGAGGGCTGTTTCTCACATTTGGGTTAAGAGATGAGAGTGTTGCAGAGTATGAATACACAAAAGACCAGTTTCGGGGCCAACAGCAGTAAAAATGATGGACTGTGATTAGCTCAGGCTTTGTAGGACAGGATACAAAACTGCCTATGATATTAAAACTATGAAACAAATTAGCTTTTAAATTATGGTTTTCAAGCACTGATACACAAGTGTAAAATCAATTAGCTGTCAGCTGTTGGTTAATAGTGACGCAGTGACCTGCCTTGCTCCTGCTGGGAGTTGTGAGAGGAGGTTTCTAATGGGAAAGGCACTGTGGTTTTTTAGCTAATAATGTATAACATGCTGAAGTCTCTTTATCAGAAGCTCCTGGAAATAGAAGGTAATGTTCCTGAAATAAGTGAGTATTGGTGAGAGATTCCACACCATTAAGCTCAAGTTTCTAATCTTGTGCTAAGGTAAGGGGGCCTGATGGAAAGGATTTCCCAGGGCTTGTTTGTAAGGATGAGGCAGATTTATCCATCTTGTAACTTCAGGGAAGACACTTGTCTCTAGCTTAATCTGTCTCCATGCATGGCCAGTGTCACTCCAATGACCCCACTGATCTGCAAAAAAAATGGATGCCTGTAAATTTAAAACCATTTCCCTTACAGATGTGTTAGATAAAGCTCTCCACAGGTCAAGGTGTGGGGGAAGAAGCTCATAATGAAGGAGATCTGTGGGGACTGAACAGAAGTTGTTACATTTTCTTATTCCAGTAGACCTGAGGCCATTCTGGGAAACTTGCAAGGATTTAAAACTCAAGGAGAGAAAGCAGCCTCGACCCAGATCTTGTAGCAAACCAGAGGTATTTTCCTACAATTTTGAGCAAGTGGTAAGTTGTAAGACAAGTCTGTTGCCTCCATAAAACTTGCGCTTTTTCCCAATGCAAAAGTGTGAGCTTCAAACCCAGGCACAGATTATACATTTTACCTTTTGCCACTGACTTAAACACACATCAGAAAGAAAGGAGTAAAATGGGATATAGCTTTAGAAATGGGTGTTACTCTGGAGAAACTCTTGAAATTGCACCCCAAATCACACTGTAACTCAGTAAGAACTGAATTGCCTATCTACAGTTTGTTTTTATTTCGCTAGGTGGTTATACAGCCTTATTGTCATAGCATCTCAGAAAGTCAGAAGATTTAGTTTTGCCTCATAACCTTGGTGTTTAAATCATGTACAAATGGGGAACTTGAACTCAGTTCCACAAAACACAAAACTCACAAGAAATCTACTGTGAGAAATGGGAAAGATTTAAGTGCTGAAGTTGGAAACTGCAGAAATGTTAGCTCATCAGTAACTTTCAGCTCAAACTCTTTTTTTATTCTTTTACTCTTTAACTAAAAGGCAAGAGTCCTGTTACAGACTACATAAATGTCCTTCTGGGAATACTGAAAGTATAAAATATACATGTGTCTATATACTTATATACACACGTATATATATGTGTATGTGAGAAAAGTATCTACATGCATTTATGCCTATTTATGTTAAATATAGAAATAAACTTTGTGATTTGTTCAATTATATAGAATGAAAAAAACCCCCAAAAACAAATAGAAAACCCATATCAGTACCTGCCACTGTAACCCTCCCTTTTCTTCATATGTGTCTGTAGAGTCTTTGCTATGGATGTAGCTCAGGGAGCAGGGGACAAGTACTGATCCATTTAGGAGGATGTCAGGATGGTGTAATTTAAACAGTGATATCAAAGAAGGCAGGTCTGGCATTGCTGAGTCTGTATGGATGATGGATGGTTCTGGGCATGCATGGCTGGTCTGCAAAAGAGGAAGGACTAAACCAAGGGAGAAGGATTAGAGAACAAAGAGGTTGTGCTGAGGCACTGCCCCGAGGGAGTGGGAATGGTGGGAGACATGTCTAAGGGATGGGGGAAAGAAGATAGATGAGCACAGGTACACAGACAAAACGAGATGTGTAAAGACTAAATGGGGGAAAAGGAGAAAGATGAGTAGGCTGAGTGGTGCCAGCAAAGTTGGACACTTTGGGTTGACAAAACTTAGTGGAATCTGCCTAGATTCTAGGAAGTACCAGTGTGATGGGATGACCCCGATTGGAATCTGGGTGCCTACAAAAGCTGCTTTGTCACTCCACTTCTCATCTGTGCAGTTGGCATTGGCTCTGTTGGACATGGGGGAAGCTTCTGGAAGCTTCTTACAGAAGTCATCCCTGTAGCTCCCCCCACTACCAAATCACACAAACCCCATACATACCAGCCCTTAGAGCTGTGAATCAAATCTTTAGGAATTAGGAATAAAATCCACATTCATCACATAGTATTTGCAAGCTTCACTCACATCAACAAAAATTAATTCCCACACGAAAATCACAAGAACATTATCATAATGAAGCAAAAGTGGACAGTTTACCTCACCACAATTTCAATGACAGAAATTCTCCATGATTATTCCACTTTTCACTCTCTAGAGGTGTTCAGTCCATGTTTTGCCAGTTGCCTCTCCCTGTTACTATGGTTATGTCAAACTCCTCATGTCCCATATTGGGCAACAAGGGATTGTGGTGAGTCGACCTTGGCTAGATATCAGGTGCCCCTAGACTTATCATTCCCTTTTTCTGCAGGACAAGGGGAAGAAAATAAGATGGAAAAAAACCTGGTGGATCAAGAAGAAAGCAGTTTAATAAAGCAAAAACAAAGGGCATGCATGGAAGCAAAGAAAAAGCAAAGATTCATTCTCTTCTTCCCACCAACAGGAGATGTCCATCTGCTTCCCAGGAAGCAGGTCTTCAATACGTGTAGCGGCTGCTCCCGAAGACAAACAGAAACACAGTAAAAACAAATGCCCCCTCCTCCTTTCCTCTTTTATCTTAGATTTTATGGCTGAGCAGACATCACACAGCATGGAATATCCCTGTAGTCAGTGTGAGTTAGCTGTCCTGCTGTGTCCCCTCCCCAGGTGTTGCCCACCCAGCCTACCAGTGAGGTTGGAGAGTTGGAGAGGCAGCACTGATGGTTCCAGCACTGCTCAGCAGACACCAAAGCACCGGTGTGATATCAGCACCTTTCCAGCCACCAGTGCAAAATACAGCACTGCCATGGGGAAAATTACCTCCATCTTGCTAGACTCAGTACAACAATGGGGTTATCAGGATTCAAGAAAATTGTGGATAAAAATTGCTTTCCAATATAGTCTTTGCATTGAGAACCTTTGTTAGCAATGCTTGTCACCACTGGCAAACCAAAGACAACCAGGCTTCTTGACTTTCTTTTTTTTAATTCCCTAAAGGAACTTAGGGATAATCTTTAAACAAGAAGAATCTTTCCATGACTGTGTTTTTGGATCCTCAAACTTCAGTTTTTCTTTCTTGTTTTCCTGTCCGTCTTGCTAGTAATTTCAAGTGACATCTAGAATAAATTAGACGATGACTGCCGAACAATGCTTAAAGGTATTTGAGGTGTTGCCATTGTCAGAAATGACAGCATGCAGACACATCAGCTTTCTTCAGAAAGGGAGTTTTTCAATGTAAAGAATTATGTCTGATTTTAAGGTGCCAATTTTGGCAGCTTTAAAGCAACACCAGCAACTTTTCTTACAACCTTTGGCAGAGTTCATATGAGGCCTCTGAATTTATCACAACTTATGATAATGCTTGTAGTTGAATTTTTAACCTAAAGACAATCCACATGCAATAATTTCTGTTCAGTGGTAGAACTTATTTACTGATAGATAGTCACACTTACATTAGAGCCAGAGACTGAATTGTCATTGGCTTCAGTAGGACCAGGGCTGCTCTCAAGCCTGGTCCATCCTTTGCTCCTGAAGACAGGTACCACACAGCCAGACAGGTTTCTCCTAGAAATCTGGGAAACCTCATGAATGCTGTCTGTTATGAAAAGTCCTTGGCTCAGGGTGATACATGAACTGAAAGCAAATATTTTTGCACCATCTAGTAGGACCAAAGCTGTGCCAAGGTGCATGTTAACAATTCAGTGGCATGGAGGATCCCAAGTCACCACCTGAACCTTCAGCTGGAGCCTTGCTTCTTGCTGGAGAAAGAGGCCAAGTGTTACTGTTTCTCATTTGACAGTATCCTTGCACAGATCAGGCTATTGTTTGAATTTCTGTGGCAAGAACACGAAATCAAACACAGCTTAGACTGCATCCAGCATATGGGGAAAATGGCATACTAAAAAAAAAACGCATTTTGTTTTATTTGAGCCAATGTCCTGTCAAGTCTGTCAGCAATACCCTTCCAGGTAGTAGGTAGGTCTGTAGCATTTGTTTGAAAGGATAAGCCATTTCCCAACTACATATCCTTTTCACATTTTACAATGTCTAAGGTTGTATCTGAACTACAGCTAAGCACATATCTGCTTCTACACTTGCTTACAATATCTGCTATACTTTGTAATGTATTTTGGGATCCTTGCAGTACGAAAATTTCTATATAAATTTCCATATGTAAAACTCATTTCATTTTAATAATATAGCCAAAACCTGGAAAGAGTCACAGATATATAGATATATCTTCTACATCTAATGCTTTCACAGACTAATTTTTTCCCTCCCTGTTCATTTGAGTAGATAGATGCTTACACAGCTTTATATTACTTAAAGGAAGGAATAAAATACATGTTGAGATTCCTACCTATCCTATGAATTGTAGTGTGTTTGATCCTTTGAAGGTATAAAGTATGTCCTCTGTGTTGTAGCAGTTTATTTTCCTGCAGTAATTGCAGCAGTGTTTGCCTACACCAAGGTATTCAACACATTTACCAAGCTTTTTTTGTGTTTCGTTTACCAGTGCTACAGGCAAAAAATGTTTTGGCAAATCAGAGTTCCATGCAGAAAACCACTTATTGCAAATGAGTCTGAGCTGATACTTCTAAAATCCATGATCTACTGGGGAATACATGCCATAAATGGGTGTATAGCAAGACACATCTCTCCACCATTGCCTTCCAGAAATACTGTTTATTTGACAGTGTGAACCCATGAACCTGCCCATTTTTCAGAAGATCAGATACTGGACTGCTGCTGTCAAAAATATTTGTCATTTCTGTAAACTTGGCCTTCTCTTTACCTTGGTGTCCTATAAAACAGGACAGGTTGATTATTACATCCATGTGCCTTCACTCCTCGCTCACTCCCATGCACACATCCACACTTGGACGCAGACATTGCTTTGGATAATGATTGCTCTGAGCATGACTGTGCAGACACAGAGGCTTTGCAAATTCATTCCCCTGAAACAATCAGTGTTTGGATTCTTAGCTTGACACAGCCAGAGTGTTGAGAAGAGATTATTTCTGGGACCTGAACCGGCTAAACTGGGAAATGTCCTTTACTAAAGAAAAGCAAGTTCAGTGATAATCATATTCTCATCTGATCAGGAAGGGCCTATCACAATAGTGTGGCCCAAGAGTTAAAGAGCTTATTTTCTAAATCCCTTCATCCTTTCCAGAGCTGTGAGACATTGACAGAAAGTCACTTAACTCTGTCCAGCCACAGCTGTGTGGGTTTTGCATAATTAATTATTTATACCAAGGCAGACACAGTAATTAACTTCCAGATGAATATGATATTCTGATCAGAAATGCTTTGCATTTTAGCCGTCCCTCAAGCAAGTAACTGTCAAAGCTGGACTGTTTGACAGAGTGGGTCCTGCCAAAACCCCTCCCAGACATCTGTTCTCAGACAAAAAGAACAGATTCTCAAAGCAGCGCTTGCAGACATTGCCTCGTTTCAGCAGGCAAAGAATAACCAATTCACAAATTCTGGCTAATTTTGTCTGATTTCAAGACAGTATGCCAAACCTTGCAAAAAGCCAGAACCTGTTTTTTCAGTTGTAGGCACCGATGCAAATTGAGTGTTTCCTCATGGAATTCAATAGCCCACACTAATGTCAGGCAGGTGCAGGTTGGGAATGAAGCCCAAGGGATTTAATATAAGAGTGGGCAATTTTTTGATTTTCTTTGTTTTGGTGAACAAAAACGAACAATAACCATCAGCATTACAATAATACTGAATGGCTTACTTGCTGTTACTGCTGTCTGCAGCATAATAGTTATTCATTGGCAAATGAATTTTACACTGAGGTAAATTTATGCTGATTTTTTTTCCTATTTCTCCTTTCTAGCAGAAATTTGTATTAATCACTAAAGATTGTGGCTAAACATTCTAAAACAAAGATAGGAATAGATACCCAGAATGCATACACCACAGATAGACCTGACTGCAAATTGCGTTTTTCTGCTGTGATTTCTGTTGTACTACCCATTTAATCACAGTGCTTTAATGCTGCTTGCTGACTGCAAAGGAAGTCAAGATGATGGCTGCAAGAAAGAGGTTACGCCATAACAGAGACCAATCCATCCAAACGGATGTACATATGTTTTATAATGCAGAGTTCACTGACCATATAGGAACCAGAAGCATGGCTGCTGGTTTGTGATGTCGTTTGACACCCCAGGGTCCTGACAGGCCACACTATTCTTCAAGAGCAGCTTAACCTCTGAGGTAGGAGGGAGGCTATGACAGCTTGGGAAGGACAGACAGTGGTCAGCCAGACTCCAAATACTCCTAAGTCTGTAGTTTAGCAGTAGGAACGGGATTATCAACCAAGAACAGGCATCCCTACTCCACCACCACTCCAGATATTCTTCAAGATGGTAGTGGCATCCATCTGACCTTCAGTGGGCTGGGTCAGCTTGCTAAACTTGCTGACACCCCTACCCCAACTTTATGTCATTGTTGGGTCAACTCTTTATTGGTTTGACTCCTAAAACACTGCCATGGGTTTGCAGCAAGTACCAAAACATGGAAATAGAGGGAACAAGGAGAGGCATTTGTCAGACTGGTTTGTTTTACCAAGCTGTGTACCCCAGAAAAAATGAAGAGCAGACACACACAGCCAGACTTCAGCAGCAATGGACAGAGAGACTCTACTAGGAGTGCAGAGGAGGCTGTGTGGAAATGGTTTGAACCCATAAAGTCCTTGACAGCTGCTTAGTCATGGAAACCTGGATAGAAGGAGCTATATTACAGGGTCCAGAGAGCACAAGTAAGTTTGTTTACAAGCCATTCTTTAATCTCATTGAAGTGCAAATTTAAATTTTTATCTATTCTTTAATTGTTGCAGTTGTGTCAATAAAAGTTTTGGAGGGTTCACCTTTAGGACCAGGATACCAAAGCCAGCTCAAGTGCTGTTCACATTGATCTGAGACCATTCTAGCCAGCAAATGCACAAGTTAAACCAAGTACTTGTTAAAATACACAAAAAGAGAGCCGAAGAGGCCTAAGATGAACAAACTTGTGCATACCTAGAGGGATCTGGAAATCGTTCTTACGTTAGTTCAGCACCAGAATCCGAAAGACCCCGGATTACAGATCAAGGAGCTGGAATGAAGGTCTGTGTGCAGGTTCTGTTACAGCTGCTCAGTGACACATTATTTTCCCATCCTCTGTGTGGCAGTGGTAACCTGGACTTGATGGCACAGAGTTTTGCCATTCAGGATGGAAAACCATATATTGCTGCTCTCCAATCCCCCTGCATGTTCAACAAACACAATCCTCTGGTGACTGCTAAAACATTGGGCATGCCAAACATGGCAGGAAGGAACCACGTGGGATCTCTGCGCTATTTAGTGACTGTAAAACTCAATAATGCATGCTCTATTCTGTGTGATTCTCTTCTAAAGATGGTGAGGACACTCAAGGTTCTCAAAAATATCTGGCAAGGAGACTAAGTAAATTCTTTAATACCACTAGCCTCAATTTCTCATTTCCTGACATCATTATCATAGAGGATCATCTGACAAAAACACACTTTACTTTTGAGTGTGAAGCTCACAGGTTTGCAATGAGGAAATCTAAGCCACTATTTTCAAGCATTTCTATTGTATTGTATTTCCAATATATCCTTAAATTATCTCCAATGGCATGTTTTTTAGATGAGCTGGTTGACAAATTAAGCACCTGGTTTCCAGTGTGAGTCTTGTTCATTAAAGCTAATTTTGTGTTACACTGTGATGGACGTGGAGCACATGCCTAAATTACTCCTAAAGAGTTTTATTGAAAAATAAGACAGTTTTCTTTTTTTCCACCTTTCATAATCCATATCGTGGAAAGGAAGGATTTGGCCATGGAAATAATTTTTTCTACACTCCTTTACAGTTTTTATGAACCCAACTAATGTTATTCTAATGAGAATAGTAAAAGGGAAGACTTCTTTGGAATGACAGCTCTCCTCACAGTTAATGCTCCAGGATTATCCCTGTTCCTACAGAACATAACAGAAGGAAAAATCAGCCTGTTAGCTTGAAACCCAAAAGAATTTTACACAGTCTGTATATCAAGGCCAGATTCTTGTATTTATTGAAAAAATATTTAAAATCCCAAATATTCAATACCGAGGTCAATACACATCTTACATTCCTTCTATTTTCATTATGGGAGAGTTAAAGAAACCATGTTTTTGAAATAAGAGGTTTGTCCAAATGCTGTGTTGCTACAAGAGAATTCACATAGTTAACATCTTGCATGTTTTTGAAAGTGTGACTGTTTTGTACGCATATTATTTTCCAGAAAAGGAGCAAAGTCATATAAGCCAGGAGAAGAAAATACATGATGACTGATTTTTTTAAAGGCTCTGGATAGTGATGCAGTGTGCTGCCCAGGAAAGCCGAACCAGTCACAGGGAATGGGCAGAACCATGTTCCAATATGCCAGTTCTCTATTTTTTTTTTTTTTTAACAGTATATAACATATCTCTATAATCATCCATCAGCCCAAATGCCCTCTATTCTGGCTTTCTTTTCAAGGCTTGCTAAGGCAGCAATTTCAGAAGCAATATCTCCTGCAAATCATTCTTCACCTAGCTGTACTGCATGCAGCCAGAGCTGATGGGTCAATGCAGTGTGTAGAGCAGGAGCAGGCAAAAAGATCCTTTCACTCCCATTTGTTCAACACCAGTGCAGTGCCAGTGACCCCCTGAAGTGTGAGAGGACAACCATCCTCCAAGTGACCCGTACAGGGGACAGAAGGAAGTGGCATTGCCTCTGCAGCATAAATACCACGCTCAGACTATGATCAATTAAACGAGAAATGGATGATGGTGGCAGATCAGTAATCAGCAAAAGCAGAAACTCATGGTGGTTGTCAGGTAATTTAAACACATCAAATTCAGCGTTATCCCTAATATGTCTCTTTTCTAAAAGCACAGACCCTGAAGGAGCAAGTCTTTGCAAAGGAGAGCAGTACTGACTCCATTTTGTCCAAAGCATCTCTTTTCAGCACAGAGCGACTATCTTTTTTTTTTCCCTGCAGAATATGAAAGCACATGAGAGGACAATTAATAGTGAAAACGCAGCAGGGCTGCTGTAAGCAAGTATGCACAGCATGCTCCCCTGTTGCTTATGGACTGCCAGTAGCCTGTCAAATGCCTGGAAATGAAGCTTTCTTGAGCCTTTATTAAGATTCATAGGAAAAACAGGCCCCAAACCCAAAGACAGCATCAGCATGAAGTATCTCAGCCTCCTCTCTGCCATAAGGACTGCCAGCACATCTGGCTCAGACTCTAGAGGGGAATGAAGAACTGGGCGGGTGTATAAAGTGAATGTGTCAGCATTTACTTGCATGACAATCTGCCACGTAGAGTACGTGCCATGCACAATGCAGGGCTCTCCAGAGACCAGTCCCCTGCTACAACCCTGGCTGCAGGCAAGTACACTCACATTTCTCACATTTATGCCAGAGAAGGACTGCAGAAATACACACAGAGTTCACAAAGGGCTGTGGTGCCCATATAGGATGGACATGACACCTTTTTTCCCCTTTATGCTCTTCTGTAGGATGAATAGCAACTTTAAATCCCATCTCTTTAGAGGCACTGCTGAAAATCCCAAGCCTCTCGAGTCAAGATATTTTAAACTTTGCTCCCTCCCTTCTGTTTATTTGACAATTTGATTAATTATCAGTCGTTCAGGTGAGTGTGTGTGCACATGCATCTGTATACTTATGTAAGACTTAATGATACATGTGCACTGACTCATTCCAAGTATGCATACAAACACATATTGCTTTCTGATAAACTGAACCCCAAAATAATCTCTCTGATTGTTTTTCTACAGCTCTGCATAGACATTTACAGTGGGGCAAACACTGCCTAAATCAATGTATTCCTTTATCATTTCCCACAAAGATGCTTTTAACTACCTGAAGGTACAAACAGTACATTTGTGGAAGATGAAAAATATAAAAGTTGTTAGCATGTAGAGCCCAAATAGATGCATAAGGTCTAGGAAGCACCAAAGAAGTTCCTTCCTGTGCTTTCTTTCTGAAGCACTTGGAGCAAGCCCAGCTCCCCATGGTCACCTCAACACGACACCCAGGGCTGAGTGGAAGAGGCAAGTGCAGGCTGCTTGTTGAGTGAGTGGGAGAACAAACAGAGCTTCTGGATAAAAATGGATCTGTTATTCCTCACATTTCCACACTTGTGACTCTCAAATCTTGATTTTTAACTTTAAAAAAGTGCTTCATTTGCAACAGACTTTTCAGATAATATGGATGTGTGGTAAAAATACTGATTTTTTAGATGAAAAGAGACAGAAAGACCTGAAATTCTGCCCATGAAGATAAGAAACACAGTTATTTACTGAGCACCTGAAGTTCCCAGAAGTGCCTGCTGTGAGTTTTTACTAGGTTAGTTGGTTAGGCACACCAGCTCCTTGGCTGTGCAAGTAACAATTTCAGCTCAGCGCGCAGAGGGCCAGGCGCTGTGTCTGCGTCAGGCTGTGCACTGAGCATCACACCAGCCCCAGGGGCTGAGTTCAGCACTGCCACACCTGGCCAGGTGCTCTCTGGTGTTCTCTGTGCTTGCCTGAATGCTCTCGGGGGTGCTGGAGAACAGCCCAAGGGTTATGTTCAACATGACCTACAAAACCAGAGCCACCATGGTGTGTCACCGTGGGCACTCCTCAGCATGGCCACCAATACACACTCAAGGAGGCCGTGAGCAGAGCCAGGTGACCCTCCAGTGTTGTTGCAGCGTATGGTGATGCTGAACTCTAGGTTTCTTTTTCTTTGATATCTGAATCTTAGATCTGTGGCCTACGGGTCATTATATTATCACCCCACGAGTCTCCTCATCTATTGATAAACTATATTTCAAACAAAATTTCCATTATATTAGAAAACAAGTGTTTTGAGAAAGTTAGACTATGGGGGTTTTCTGCTCAAATTGAAAGAAATGTTCCACAACTCTTCATTTTTATGAAGTAAATGTTTAATTTTCGTCATGTTAAAATCAGATCATTTCTAGTTGCTTTGACTACTAATGCAGAAGTCTAAATGATATAGCAAGATTTAAATGTGTTGCCTCTGACATTATCAAGATGAAATAATTCAATTATTGCATGGAAAACCATGCTATTGAATGTGATGTAGTATTCAAAAAACACATTTTTCTGTGAATCAGCAGTGTCTCACAGAAAACACACCCTTTGTAGCTTGGTGACATAGGTCTGCTCTTAAACAGAAACTAAAACAATCTAAATAATTTCCTGTATCTCTGTATTTTTCCTATTTGCCTTCTTGCTGACACTTTTGACCTACTCAGAGTTGCAAAGTATCCGTTGTTACCCAGGAAGCGCAAAGCGGACCTTTTCAAAAAGAAATGTTAAATTTTTCAATTTATTGCTAAATACTCTATATTTCATTGATGAAAAAAATAATGGTAATGTATCCAGTAAAACTCTTGACTCAAAATGTATGCTTGCCATATTTTTCTTAGCTTAAAGAAAAATAATTATTCCATTTTCATTTTCTTGATATATGAAAAGAAGTCTTTCAGCTGATTTTTTTTGCAGCATGGTGAGAATGGCCCAGCTGTACCATAAGCTGAACACTTAGCCTTGCATTCAGAAATCACCAGCTTGCATTCAAAAGTCTGTTAGTCTTGTATTCAGGCAGCAAAGATCATATGAATGATAAATGATTTGTAATGCAAGATGCTGTTTTTCCAGATCTTTTCTGGAGGTCAAAGGGCTCATCATTTTATGTGTTTCCAAAATTACATTTTTCTTTAGAAAGCAGGAAATTATTGAAAACCAGTATAAAATATGTATTTTAATAAGCAGAATATAGAAGGTATGACCTCTGTCACTTGCTAAGTGTATCAACACCTTGCATTGTCCCAGTGGAATATTTTAAGGAGATTTTAATATAAATTGATTATTGAATAGGAAGATCTTTCTATTCTCACATTTTAATGAACTACTTTCAATGCCGTGATACACAGTCAGGATCCTAAATCTGACTTATTGCTACACTACATTTTGCAAGGCATGTCATTTGTGCACTGCAGTGGGGCTTTTCCTTTGTTAGAAGAATCAGTTTGTATATATTTTCTTGGATGGAGTAACTTTAATCAAACTGTGTATACATATTTTAATTACAGATAAAACCTTCGGAGACCAAAAAGTAATCTTAAAAAAAATGAAATAATAATCCTGGAAAATGGACATATTGTACAATTATAATTTAAAAAATAAAGACAGATGGTTTGAATAAGTGGCAAACTCATATTTTCATTGACTAGAAGCCTACACGTATTTTAGAAAATACTTTGAAATTAATTATTTGCCAAAAAAAGATGTCAGCGTTCTGGAGCTCTGCCACACTGTAGCATCTTGCTTGGTTGGATGAATGTATGAGAGGAAGGCAGATACAGACTCTATAATGATCTGTCGTAATTCAGAGCAGTGGGGCAGATTCAAAATTAAAGCCAGCTCCAAATACCCTGGAGGAGCCAGTTTCACACTGCAATATGTCAGTAGTTTGGGAGTATCACTTTCTTCATCTCCAGTCTCAGATTCAGCCTTACTCCTCCTCAATCTAGTGATTTTCTTTGGAAATTCTTATTTTTCATTAACCCTCTGTGGAAGCCCATTTATTGACTACATTTTGGCCTGGTATAAAGAACCTGAGTGTGAAGACTGAGTTTGTGGCTAGCCCACAGCACCTTACTCAATTAGAGAGCTGAGGTGAGAGAAACTGAACAGGACCTTGCTCTGCTCCTGGTGCATAATATAAGCTTGGCTATGTCTGTCTCCCTGCATTTTTCTTCATGGATATAATCACCTGCCTCTGCACTGATGGGATTTAATCACCCACACTATGCTGGACTGAAGCTTTTAAAAGGAGATGTACCATGTATGATGTAAAAGGGAAACCAGCTCTATAGTTTAACTTGAAGTTTAATTATCAGGATTGCAGAGAGGCTGTGGGATATGACCATACTTTGGATATACCGACCAGTGCATTACCAACCAGCAAAGCAAACACCACTGCTGTCAACCCATAAGGGTGCAGAAATGCTTCTAACATGAGCAAAAACATGTGAAAGTGGCAAAGACCTTCTCATGCTGCTTGCTGAACACTCAATATTGACTATCATAAACAGTTTCCTATAAATTGCTTTAAATTATAGTTAAAAATATATTTAAAAATAGATGAATAGATGAAAAGAACTGTTTTCTGTTCAAAAATGTCTGACATTTTGATGCTTTAGCAATACTGATTCTATATAAATAATTGATTCTCTTATAAAAATTCTGTAAAAGCTGGAGGTCACACTGATTTCAAATCCACAGGCATCCTCTTATTCACCCGTTGAGAGCACGATGTAGATTGGTAGTGAGGCATTCACATATTCTTACATGGAGAGGGAAAATTGGAAGTTTGTGGAAGGAGGGTTGGTAGGTCAGGGGTATGATTCTGGCTAGAAAATAAAAAATACTATTAAAAATTCTGGGACTGTACAGCTATAATTTCTGCACAGTCTGTTCCTGGAGCTGCATTTTTAAATACCCTCATGTACATAGAGGGTTAACTGATTACTCCAACACAAATGCAGTATATATCTCAAAACAGTAATCTTCTTGTAATGAGCAGCTGTTTCTGATGACAATAAATATTCTGAAATTTCACATGCATAACTCATGAGGTGAATGAAAAAATATATATAGAAGAGAGCAGTTTATAGTAGTTGCTGCCAAACATGGTACAAAGCAACGTAGCCCAGGATTTGCTTCTGAAAGACCACCAACCTTTACAAAAATGTCAAGTGCAGATTGGAAAAACATCTAATTTAATATCCTTTAATTACATGCATGCAAATCATTGCCTTGTCTTGTTTTATTTATTTATTTATTTATTCATTCATTCATCTATTTATGTATTATTTGCTTCAGTGTGACATTCCTCCTTGTAAGCAAGAAAAGCCATGTATTCCCTCTGACTTTAGGCTTTAAGAGAGTTTGAACTTTTTCATTGACCCTCCCCCTTCAACACAGGCACTAATATGTCTCATTATCTCAGTGCATAAAACTGATTATTAAGTAGCCTTAGATGAAGCAAACAGGCTCCACTTGTCCTTTTAAATTATCTCAATATCTTTAATTGTTTAAAACTGACAATGAGGTCATTCAGTTACGGTATTCTCTATGCAGTCTCTATATTCTCTACGCTTAGTGCCACATTGAGGTTGTTATCCAGAGCAGAGGGGGTTAAATTATCAGTATGCTGTTGCTGCTGTGATCCTAATGTAAATGAACATTTGGTGGTTTATTTTTTTTCCTTAGCTGCTGGTTACTATGTTATTAGCATATTTGATGTATTCCTCAGCTCAGTTAATAAGCAGTTCTGAAGGCAAAGGATTGATGTTTTAGCAGGCCGTTTATAGACCATTCTGCCTTGTAACAATACCTGGAACAAGTCTATGCGCTATTATGACTAACTGACTTTGGGTTTAGGCCATATGCACCACTGACAAAGCCTAATCTGTGTTCCTGTCTGCTGCTTAGGTGTTTTATTACTAGATTATGACCATCCTATGAATTCCAAACATTTATTCTTTCCTCTCTATTTCCTACTGGAACTAAATTCTGCCTTGATATTAGAGCGCATTAAAAAATTTTGCATACTTCTGTTGTATTAAAATTATCTGAATACCATTCCTTGTATAAAATACAGTCTAAGCCATGAAGTACATTTGAGCAAGTCTTGTAAAAAAAACCAAAACCTCTAATAAAATATTAAGGAAAAATATATGGAAATACAGGAAATAGGAAAAGGTGTACTCCTATTAGACCTAGTCCATAGAATAACCTGGAGAATGAGATCAGTATAAAATGTTCTGAGGCAAGAGCAATTCAGCCAATCCTAATGGAAGTACAGAGAGTAGACGCTGCAACAGACTGCTCAGATGGGAAAACTGTGTTTTTATAGCTGGGCACAGGAAACCTCTGGAGGGATGTTCAAGGGTTTGTTAGGGGAGGTGGCAGCCACTACCTGGGGCAGATGCTGTCAGAGGAAGAGCTCTTCTGGTCCAAGGGCCAGTCTGGACAGCAGGCTGTGGAACTTGGATTCTTTTCATCTTTTACACTAACTCTCCTTTATGTCAGGTAGAAACTAACCTGTGGAATTCAAACTTTCAATTCAGAAAATTAAATTCATTTCAGCTTACCAATTGCCACTCTTCTGTCTGTTATACTATTGATTTTAATGCTGTTGAAATGCTTTGGGAACCTGAATAACTTTCAAATCTATATTTGAAATCTGTCCCTTTGTTTGAGTAGTGTCACAGGTAATGTGATCAATACAGTTAGAACTGAGGCCTGCTAAACAATGGCAGTGGCTTTTGGTAAGGACCTGCAAGGTTTCAAATTCCATTCTGGGAAATAAGACTCTTCAGCCAGTTTTGTAAAAATAGACTTTTGTTGAGACAGTTTGTCTTCAGGTTTTTTAAAGTCATTCCATTCTCTCCTCTGCCTTTCACCCTCATCTGTCTCTGCTGTTTCAGTAGTAATCAGATAAATACTGATTCTCACAGAAACCTTCAAGGTGAAAAAAACTTATCAAAACTGTTATGCCTGTGCAAAATATTTTATCTTTTGTACCGCAGGGTATTTGACAAAATTACTTTTTCTCTAAGTACTTTCAACCAGACCTTACTAACAAGCTTTCCACAGATAAGCAAGGTATATCCTGGTTTTTTTCTCATCAAGCTGGGACACCACATGTACTTTGCCAAGCCTCTTGGCAGCTAATATTTTTGTTAAATTGGCTAGTACATCTGTCAGCCCTGGGACAAAGCTGGGTTTCCTACCCTGAACCTTTCAAGCAGAACCTTTTGTAAAAGACAAAATGCTGTATCTACCTTTAAACATAAAGGATCCTCAGGGCATTGGAAGCTAATGTGCAGCTTTAATGCAAACATCCCTTGTGAGGGCTCTCGGTCCTTGTATGCTCTGAACAGCAGGAGGAAGAATACATGAATATAGATGAGCTGCACAGCAGTATTCTGAAAATGGAGCTATAAGAGTTAATGAGATGGTGTCCTGCTGCTGGACGCTTGCATGTTAAAAATTCTGATGGTTTTTCCAGCAGCAAATTTGAAAAACCTGTGCAAAGCTAGTGATTGTGAAGAACCCCCGACTACAGAATGGTGCTTCTTTCCGTGTGGCCTTGCTACAGGCAAAGAGCCTTTGATATATCTAATTCTAACAAGAGAGAAAACAGAGGGATTACTAGAAATCATTGACCATGGAAGAACCAAGTAATTATTAATAGCATTATACACTGAACTGCACATGGTTGGTGTGTATATCTGCAGCTCTGTGCTTTTAACTGCACGCAGCAACTGGCAGAGGACGCTGTCACTAAACCCCACTGCAGATTGCAAGCTGTGTGTCTTTAAGACTCATTTTGTAGCAGCAGAATCAAAGGGAAGGTTCCCATTGATGTTGCCCACAAAGGTGCTGCCCCACTCCAGAGACAATGCAGTGCATCTCTTTTTTCTTGCAACCAGTGGTACTTTTCCAAAAACAGCCACCACCCTGAAAATGCCCCCTTTGAGCAACTGCTCACTGTATGTCTAGCACAGATCAGTCTGACCTACCTCTTCTGTGCCATTCTGTTAATCTACAGAATTAACAGGCTGCATTGCAAGGCAATAATACATCTGCTGTGCAATGAGACAACTACACCACAGAGAGTCTCTCTCACTGTGCTTGGGTGAGGTGCAGAGCTGCTTGACACAGGTGCTGGTGTGAGGGATTTGCTCTGCACAGAGTCATGCACATCTCTACTCTTTCCAGGGTCTCCCAAACCCGAGAGCCCACATTGCTCAGGTGAGCCACCTGTTCAGAAACACTTGAGTACTGAGAGTCACGTATCTGAATGTCCCACAGAGGCTGAACTTGGAGAGCTTAAGAGCCTATGATCAGGCAGAATGCCCACATGTGTTGCACAAGGGGTGATGGGGAGAGAGTTGCTGGCAGCAATTTCACATCCTGGTTTACCTTCAGGAACAATCTGGTCTATTAAACATTATTTTAAAAGCTTAGGGCCTGTAACCAGCAGTAGAGTGAAGATTTGCTAAGCATGGGGCTTGTTTATACACGTTCAATGATTATCACCCAGCTGGTGCATTTTTGACTCTTGATATTTGAGAATTAATAAACTTGCTGAGTGACAATTTCAACCTCATCTCTAATGAAATTAACTTCCCTGGCAGGAATTGATGAGCACAGTTTTGACAGGAGCTACCAGGTGTCACTCTGATATGTTTCTTGCAAGTTCTTTTCCCAAAAACTTGTTGACATGCAGGAATAGTCTAAAATAGTCATTGAATAATAATAATAATAATAAAGATGAAGCTGGAAGGAATACTTTTATTTTCTGTATGTCTATGCATATATTCAAGGTCATATGCAGGCCAGAGTTTCTCAACCACCTCTCCTGAGAGCACCTAAGCTCAGGATTCTGTAACTCTTCAAGCACACGTCTGTTCCTACCTGAACACCAGGATCTATGAAGGAACCTGAAATATCAACTTGCCACATATCCATGGATCTCTGTACATTGCAGACCTTAGCAGTTGGAACTTTGTAATTCTGCGTTTCTGTTTCTCTGCCTATTTCTTCTTGTTTCTGTTGCCAGAGACAGTCTGATTGTTAAAGAGGACTTGGAGATCCAGACCAGAGGTGAGTGGCTTCAGTGCAGGTGCTAACATATAGTGCATTTCTCAGTGAAGAATAACAGTGTCAATCACTGTTGAATAGCTGTTGCATTTCAAATTTCTGTCTTACAGAATCACAGAATAAGATGAGTTGGAAGGGGCCCACAAAGATCATCAAGTCCAGCTCCAGTCCCTTCATGGAACCATCCCCACAAGTGCCTGAGAGTGTTGTCCAAATGCCTCTTGTGCTCTGTCAGGCTTGGTGCTGTGACCGCTTCCCTGGGGAGCCTGGTCCAGTGCCCAGCCACCCTCTGGGGAAAGAAACTTTTTCTAAGCCTAAACCTTGCCTGACACAGCTTCAGGCCATTCCCTCAGGTCCTGTCACTGGTCACCACAGAGTAGAGATCAGTGCCTGCCCCTCCTCTTCCCCTCTCGAGGAAGTTGTAACTGCAGTGAGGACTCTCCTCAGTTTCCTCCAGACTGAACAGACCAAGTGACCTCAGTCACTCCTCATACGGCTTCCCCTCAAGGCCCTTCACCATCTTTGTAGCCCTTCTTTGGACACTCTCTTACAGCTTTATATCTATTTCATAAGGGTTTCTCCATTAAGATAAACCCTAACGGTAGAGGTATCATTCACTCTTGGAAGAAAGATATATTGCAATTAGGTTTTTGATCTGAGTATTTTTCTTAAACAAGATCTTTAATCTTTCTAAACAGACTAAATTCACAGGACAGGTTATTATCAGGTTTTATTCCTGCAAACCTGATAACATTTTGGCTGAAATGCCTGAAAGAGATAATTGCCTAAAATGCTGCATGTGACTATTTCTGTTCAGAAACCAATTTCCCTCCCCAAGAAATCATCTGTCTCATTGCACTTTTGAATTATGTATTATTTGGGAACTTCTACCTTGTTTGTTGGAGAGATTTGGGTGATGAAGAGTATAACTTTGTTACTAGACTACAGAAATTATTAAATTTGACAATGGTTCCATCTAGTTGAAAAAAAAAATCTTTCTGTTTTTAATTTGAATAAATAAAAGTTTAAAGTAAAATATCTTGGACTTAGGATGTTGAACAGCTTGTTGCATAGCAATTTATTCAGGGAAGAAAAACTTTTGAGAGAAAAGGGATGATGATTGTTTTAGAAGAAATGTGCACTTCTAAGCAAAAAGCCATCTGCACTCCCACAACTCCCAGAGGTTCAGAGCCAGGAGCAGCAGGAAAGGTTGCTCATCCAGCAATCCTGACTGAATCCAACCAGTGCAGGATGAATTAGATCAAACTTTGGAGGCTGAGGTCAGAGCCTTGTTGGTTGAGACTAAACTCTGCGCAGTAAATACAATTTCTTGCTAAGATGCGGGGTGAGGCGAGGCGAGGTGAGGCAAGACGAGACGAGGAGAGGATTCTGACATACTCTGAATTCTCCTCTGGAATCCACTTGATTTCTCGTGTTTTCATGTACATCCTGCATGTAATCTAAACACTTCAGGTTCCCCATATTGGCCAGAGAGAGTCAAGTTAGGGAATGATTCACCTGACTTCAGATATCTTATGCAGGATGAGATGATTTACTCCCTAGGAATACCTTTCCTTCTACTTATTGAAAAGGGATAGCAGACACCTCTTTGTCTATGAAAAAAATGTTTACCTTTTGGTCAAATGAACTGCACTTACACTTCTGAGAACAATCATACATCCAGGCTCCAAATCACTGATTCCTTTTGACAAAAAAAAAAAAAAAGAAAATAAACCAAATCTGCTTCCTCTCAGATTGGTGGCAAGCCTCTATTTAGCCAAACCAAAGCCCTACAAATTTAAGACCACCAAAAGATGATGCTGGAAATCCAGAAGTTTCATTATATTGAAAAAACCCAAAACCTACCCCAACTTATACACATATGTTTAACAATAAAATGTGGACACGATGGAGAGGGTCCAGAGAAGGGCCACAGAAATGATTAAAGGGCTGGGAAGGCTGCCATATGAGGAAGGGTTGAGAGAAATGGGTTTGTTCAGCCTTGATAAAAGAAGGCTTGGGGGAGAACTTATCACCACGTTCCAGTATTTAAAGGGTGGCTACAAAAAAATAAAAGATGGAGCCTCCCTTTTTCCAAGGAGTTACAGGAAAAAAACCAAGATGTAATGGGTACAAGTTACTCCTGGGGATATTCTGATTGAATACAAGAGGAAAATTTTTCACAATGAGAAAAATCAGCCACTGGAATAATATCCCTAGACAAGTGGTGGATTCTTCAACTTAGGACATTTTTTAAAATTCAGCTGAACAGGGTGCTGGGCAATCTTGTCCAGACTGTGCTTTTGTCAAGAAAGGTTTGACCAGATCACCCTTGTGGTCCCTTCCAACCTGTTATTTCATGATTATGTGATTCTGTGATTCTGTTTCTATGTAACATAGTTACTTTTCATTCAAAATTGTCTAAACAGAGATTTCAAAGGACAGAGCTATTCAGCTGAGAGCAAAAATAAACATATACTCCATCCCCTGAAACCTACACTACTCTAGTGAAAACCAGTTAATGTGGCTTAACATTTGAGATTCATCATTCAAAGCTTCTCACCCAGGTTTTAACATAGAAAAGCAACCAGAACACATTGAAAATGCAAGGATAGAAGGAGGTCAATGAGAAGCAGTTCTTAATGGCATGGCCCCTTTTTTTTTCTCAGTATGCTCCCTGTCAGCATGCAGTTAAGGAGGCAGAAATGGAATGAAAGTAAAATAAAATGTAGAATTTTTAACCATAAAACAAGACACTAAAGCTTCAGACAAGTGAAGGGGAAAAAAATAATTCTTAAAACTCTTGCAACACAAAAATAACATAGCAATTTTGGTGGTTAAAAGGAGGTTTAAATTCCCTAAGAGAGAGGTACATGACAAGGACAGGGGAAAGGCTTTTATGTCCAGCTATCCTGGTTTTGGCAGGGATGGAGTTAATTCTTTTCCTAGTAGCTGGAGCAGTGCTGTGTTTGGGATTTAGGGTGAGAATAATGCTGGTAACACACTTATGTTTCAGTTGTTGCTGAGCAGGGCTTGCACAAAGTCAAGGACTTTTCAGCTTCTCATGTGGCCCTGACAGTGAGAAGGCTGGGGGTGATGAGAAGATGGGAGGGGACACAGCTGGGACAGCTGCCCCCGGGTGGCCAAAGGAATATCCCAGACCATATGGCATCATGCTGAACAGCAAAACTGGCGGGAGTTGCCTGGGGGTGGCAGCCACTTTCTCGGGGGCTAGCTGGGCATTGGTCAGTGGGTGGTGAGCAATTGCATTGTTTGTCACTTGTTTTGTCTGTTCTTTTATAATTTTTCTTTCTTTCCCTTCCTTTTCCTCTCCTTTTTCATGGCCTGTCTTCATCTCAGCCCATGAGCTTTGCCTTTTTTCCTGTTCTCTCCCCCAGCCCACTATGGGGAAAGGAGGGAGCAGCTGTAGGGTCTGAGCTACTGCTGGGTTAAACCACGACACAAGCCAGATAAGCAGTTAAAAATTAGGGCATTCCAAGTTGTTGCAAGTAAGAGCAGTAACGATGACATCAATAAAAGAAAAAAGTCACACTTAAAATCAGAAATTTCCAAGGATAGGAGCCTGTTAAAAGAACAGTATTCAAAGAAGGCAGATGCAGAATTCAGTATCTGGAACTGGATATCTGGAACTGGACTAGACCATTAACTTTTAAAATATTATTGAAGTATATCTTTTGCGAATAACAACACCACAACATAAGAGCTTGAATTAACACAATTCTTTTGTTACTCATTGATATTCAGAACTCTGCATAGGAAACCTCCTGCCTTATGAATCTCAGGCATTTCAGGTATGAAAACTAGTCCAAAATTTCTGACTGGAAGTATATTATCTGCAGTTTGCTCATCATTCACCTGGCAGGGGACAATTTCAATTTTTCCTTTATGAAAAATATATAGTAGCAAGGGAAAATTAATGAACAAGTCATGGTTTGAAGGTAATACATCTAAACTATATCGAACAAGGAACCCTTTGAGATGAGGACACGTGAAAGCAGTTCAAGGTTAAGCCCTTTCCAAACAGTTGGAAGAGAAAAGAGTAGCTTTACAGCTGGCATTGGCTTAGTTTTGACTAGCATTACATGATTTGAAGCAGCAGTTTACTACAGGCTGGCACAACAGGATGTGGAAAGTTTACACCCATTAAAGTTCCAGAATCCAAAATCTCAGCTACTGCCAGAATCACATAGACAGAGAGGAGTGAGTGGGGTGAGAGTATCCAAAGGGACCTGCTGGGGCACATTGACTGGGTTTAAAAAAGGAGAGGAGGCTAAAAGGAGTCCTTAGGCCACAGTTCCCGCTCTGGATTTTATAGAGGTTGTGCTGGGCTTCTGCTGCCCTTTTCTCTTTGCTGGGTACCAGCTCTACCCCAACAATGAGGCATTAGACTTTGACCAGTAGGATTTAAATGAAGTACTGGAACACAGAAATGTGATATTAGAAGATGATAAAGAGCCTCATTATCATGGGGTTATCTTTCTTATCTAAGGTGGGGTTTTTTTCAGTTTCTTTTCTGTCTGACAAACCCACCTTAGCCAGGTGATCTTCGTTGCCCAAGTCCACTGAAGACAAGACTAAAGTCTTTTAACATGTTATATGCAGGGCAATTACAGAAAAGCAGCACTTAGGTAAAGAAGGTTTACTTAACTTTTATCATTCTAGATGAAGTTTAAAAGAATAAAATAAGGAGAAATAAGGTGTACCAGCATCTTTAACACCTTTGACTATTTTGAATTAAAAAAATTATGTGAAAAAACTATTTTGATGGAAAAAAAGTTTTCACAATACATTTTTTTTATTAAACTACCAAAGAGTCAATTCTTCTGCATTTGCCCATTAGAGTTTAGTAGCAAGAATGTTTGAACAGAGTAGATATACTTACTGTAATTCTCTGAGTTAGAGAACTTAACTTGATTCTTTCTCATAATAAAAGAGATATTGGTAAAAGAATATACATAGTATTTTTTTAAGTAGCTCAAGACCCTTTGTTTTATTTAAAATATTTTAAGGAAAATTAATTCAGACTACTTACTAGTTATTGTTTTTGATCAAAAACTTTATTTGACAGAAAATGTACACACAAAAACCTTAGCATGATAATCTTATATAAGACTCTTATATGTGCTTTTCAAAACATGTAGCTGAGAAGCCATCCTTGCTTATTCCAAGAGATGAATTATCATGGTGGTTCTTGCTAGAGTGATGGCCTAAATTCATAATGTAATTAACTTACAAGGAATAGGGAGATTCAAGGAAGGGAAAGTATAAAAGACATGCTCCTTTTCCCTCAGTCTTATTGTCCCTGCTGTCACCCATTCTGTGGTTACTTTGATTAGAAGACAGAATCATGTTCATAATACCCTTTGAGTTAAAGGAAATATAAGTAGAAAATAAGAGATGTGCTGGACTAGCCAAAAAACCCGCAACCCTTTTCTTAGCAGTAACCCCCAACCCCTTCCAGTGTAGCAGAGTACATGGAGAGCACATGGATGATAGGTGCAGAACACGTGCTACTTCTGCATCTTCCATCACCCTAACACCAATGACACAGCAGGACAAATTTCCATCGATCCTAGGAACAGCGGTGTGGAAAAATGACATAAAACTCATTTTTTCACTGCTAGAAAATTTTTTTATTGTGCCTGATAATCCAGTCCCAAAGATGTACAAACCCTGTGGTGTCCATGTTTTCTAATGCCAGGATGGCCAAGATGAAACAGTTTCTGGTTCTGCACTCTGGTTCAGAGTGCAGCAGACATCCTTGGTAAGCACCTAAGGGATATGAGGCTCAGAAGAATCTTGAACTACTAAAAGAGGAAATAACCTTTCATTTTATTATTATTCTGTTATTGTCACCTGAAAAGAGAGACTTATAAAGAGAGAGTTATAAAGCACTATATATAGACATAAATTCCTAGTAAGTCATGGGGAACAGTTGCCCATGGAACTTTATACCCAGAATTCAGATTTGCTTGGATATGAACCCTGCTGCCTGTGTGTGAAACACAGTTTAGAGCAGTCATCAAATGGCATTGGTAAGTATTAGTAGGGCATGAAAATGAAAGCAAGAGGGCTGCCAGCCTGCCTGGAGATACTGGCATTAGGATCTGTCTTGCTTTGTCATATTCATTAACAATAGGAAGCAGGATGACTAAATGGACCTCAGTGGGATTCTCATATTTCAGAAGGATTGATAGAGTGGGGCCAGCTATGAGAAATGTATATAACTTGTGTGATGAAGGATTGCTCTGACATCTCTGAGACATGAACCCAGCTCCCCTCTGGCTGAGAGAGACACAGTCCTACAGTAATTACTGGGAGATCAGTTCTCCTCATCCCGGGACCCTGGGGATTGACTACAGGGACCAAGGGTAAAGAGACAGAAAATTACTTTTTTTCAGAAAGTTAATTTACATCAGAACTGATTTTTAATTAATAAAAATAATAACTACTACCAAAGAAAATAATATAATAGATATCTACATTATTTGTGTTCTTTAGCTATGTAGAATTCACATACATTTTAAGACTGCAGGTTTTTATTAAAGATTTTCAGGAAGGTTGTACAGATCTGGGGAGGTTTCCTAGGTAAGCCTAGCAGTGAACATAAAACACAGATAATTTCATAATTTAGGTAATCGTAGCCACATATAAACATCTGGATGAACACAAAATTTAACTAATTCTAGGAAATTTTATTTTAATTATGAATCTTTCACTGAATTAGTTTATACTTTTGGTTGTTGCTTGTCAGATGATGTTTTGTTCCATTAAGCCTTCAGGCATATATAATTTATGAATATGTTTTCACCATTTATATTCACTTTGCTCCCATGTAAATTGCTAGCTCTGGTAAAATCTATTGTAAAATGATAGCTTAGGTTTCATTTTCTTTACCTGCAAAGTGGAACCATTAATTTTACTGTAAAAGAAGTAAAATGATTGCTCACTAAATAACACCCACAAATATCTTGATGATTCTTAAACATTTTCTAACAGGAAAGCTGCATTGTTTACCTCCTCTCCACAAATACAAAGATGTAACAATTTAAATATTTCAAGTTCATCAACATGAGATGAAAAATGTGAGTGAATGAGTGAGTGAGTGAGTGAGTGAGTGAGTGAGTGAGTGAGTGAAAAATAGCACCCATAATTTAGAATTATTTTTATAGTGAAAAGCTGTCCTTTCTATTCAGAGGAAAAATGTTTACTGAGAGATTAAAATAATATTGCTCTCATAAAACTAAAAGCTCTCACTTTTGGCATCTCCCATAAATCCAAGTTTGAGACTGATGCCAAGAAAGGTATTTTTTGTCTCAATCAGATGGAAATGAGTGAAATGTCACATTCTGAATCTTATAGTAATCTCATAAAAGCAGAATCTCAGCTCATGAAATTGAGTCTGGCGATTTCATACTCTTCAGCAACGTCAGTACCGCAAGGTAAATGCTCAGGTGCCAAACTCAAAACATTTCAAGGTTTTCCAGCAGGTAAGCTCTTCAACAGAAAGCAAGCCAGGGGCTCTGAGCCATATCGCCACAAAGAACTCAGGTGCAGATGAACTTCCAGGGTTATTGATGGTTGATGGCCAGGTGCTGCCTTTGCAGGTGTAAGCTACAGACAGCTCTTCCCCATGCCCAGCCCCTGGGAATCTCCCCACCAGCAGGGGAGCACCTCAGCTGGGAGAACACGCACTGGTTTACACATCAGAGGGGAATTCCTGCTGGCTTAAATCTCCTCTGCAGCCCCAGTGACTAGCTATGCAGAAACTGCCAACCGAGGGCCTATATATCAAGCTATCCATTCTGACAGCCAGGTTAGGTTAATCATTAAAACTCTGCCTCTCTCCCTCTGAGGGTCTCTGGGGCTTTGTTTAATGCAGCAGACAGATGGCACTGAGGAAATTCAGGTGGTGCGTGATGAGATTTGGGGTTTTTTTAATGTGGTTGCTAGAATTTTTCTAATAGATTAAGTTCAATTGTAAATCACTCCTGTTCCCAGGGCTGGAGCCTTTATTAGCCCCCCAGTGCTTGCACTGAAGAATTGATCCTTCAGCAGCAGCAGCACTTGATGGGGGAAGGCAACGCTTTTTGTTCTGACAGCTCTGTACACCATCTGTTAATGCCCTGCTGCAAGGAGGTGATACGGTCAAGTGTAACTAGCTAGTTACCCAGCAAAATCTAACCTAGTTCATTTCACCACCCATATATAAATTCTCATTTCAGTTTTCCTTGTTTTTCTTTAATCAAGTGCATAACCTGCATAATTACTGCTCACCATCAAGGCTACTCTAGCCTTGAAGGTCACTCTGGCCTGTCTGTACCTCCCCACCTAGCTTTATACCTTTTCCTTCCCTGATAGTCATGTTTTTCTGTTGGTCTATGGTTCTGACATTCTGCCAAACTAAATATCATTTTAAAACAGGACAAAAGGCAAGAAACAAGATATTGAGCTCTCCTCCTACACAGAGTGCAAAGCATGGGTTCTCCAACCCCAGTCCAGAAAGGACAGCGTATACAAAACGCGTCCTACAGGAAGAAACCTTCCCTGCACCTTCAAGCTCTTGTCATGGGTGAATTCCTGCTGCCACTCAGGCTGTCCAGAATGGCTGTTTACACTGACTCAGGTGAACACAGATCTTCATTTTAGGATTTAGATACAAAAGTAAATTAAATCTGTGAAAATGGCAGGAAAATTACTGTTCCCAAGGAGCAAGGCAAAAAATAACCCATCATGGGGAATAAATAATTAAATGTGAACATGAGAAATTTTTATTTACAGATCAAAGATGCCCTGAAAATTCAAGAGAAAATGATGAACTGAAAGATTTAAGTTTTCTGGGAGCAAAATTCATTCCCTCCCAACGACACCAGCTGAAAAGAGATTTCTTCCTTGTGAAGGTCTTGTTTTCAGAAGCATTTTACCAATCAGTGATGTTACATTATAGAGCTGGCTTGAAATTTTCTATGCACTTTTTAAGAGGATTGTATAAACACTTAAATCTTTGCAAATGATGTTTCTTTGTTTCAAACTAGAAAAATTCGATTCAACCATATTTTTCACTATAAAATAAGCCTCATCAGTGTATTGCATTTGAGTAGGTGCACTCCTAAGAGGAAGGCAGTGGCTAAAACCCCAGTTTAGAATGAATATGCACTGTGGCAAGCACTTTCAGAAAGTACGTTTTTGATGAATAGCCCAATGACATAAAAATAATGTTTTTCTGGGAAGAATATATTCTTCAAGCAATTGCTAGAGACAGGTACTAGCTTCTGAAATATTTGCTTTGAGTTCCAGTGTGTCTTCAGGTTTGGGTTTTTTCTTCCCCGGTGTAAAGATTGTATCCAGTTTATCAGCTTCTACAGTGAATATTTTAACTCCAGGATACCAATTTGTACAGAGTGGTTTTAACTGTAGGGAAAATTTAAGATCTGAAACTGGTTGTTTTGGATATTACACAGTTGGATTGTGTTTTTCGTTACCTTTTATGTTTTAATTTGTCCTTTTTACTTCCTATTTTCTCCTGCAGCATTTGAAAAATATATCCCCATCTTCTGACTTTCATGGTATCCTGAGAAAAGGAAAACAAATTTGAAATTTGTACTATTTGAGATTTTCTTACACAATCTAAAGAAAGCTGACTTTTCCAGAAAAGTTATTGTGCTTCATTTGTTTATTATTTATTTTCTGTTTTTATAAAGAAAAGCATATTTACCAATGCAGTTGTTACTGATAGACACTGTGAAATATTGAATTATTTCAGTAAAAGTATAAATTTTCTGTAAAGATACAATTCAGATATTGAGGCCTATGTCTTTTTAACATAAAAAGAAATACAGTGTTATCTACTTTATTTAGCTAAGTTTTGTGAACTTGACAGGTACTGAGGTTTGAGATTACAGATTCTTCATTAGGTAACCAAGAACCTGATGTGTAACGAGTGTTTCTTCCTCAGTTCTTGATTAATTTTACTACTAGTTTTTTGCGTGTCTTCCTTATTCCTTTGTGTCTGCTTCAATCTTGCTAAAAGGCTGAGATCAGTTGTTGGAAGAACTCAGGTGTCTCAAGAACAGCCACGTTTAACAAAGCTAAAGGAAGACATGCAAACAGACTTGAAACAGAAAAGCCTTATGGGGAGAAAAAAAATAGAAAAAAACAAAAAGGAGGGCATAATCTCTTCACAGAGTGGACAGGACAAGAAGTATTAGGAACAATTTTGACCAAGAGCTATTTTGGTTGGAAAATAGAAAAATACATTATTTGTAACTGTAGGATAGAGAATGTTGGATTGAATTGTTGCCAAGCAAGCTATTTTAACACAGGTTAAACAAACAGCACCAAGGAACAGACGAGTATTTCTGATGCTGCCATGGGTTAGGAGAAAGGATTAGATGATCTTTCCAAGCTGTCCAAACAAACAAAAAAAGCCCACATAAAAAAGTAAATAGGAGAATTAATTTTGTCTACAATCTACCAAGTGTTGAGAATATTTCCTCAACTAAAATTACTTAATTTTGAAGCAGACTGCTCCCTTAGGGTAGGAATAACTAACATTTCATTTTTAGCCTGACAGTGGGGCAGTGGCAGAAAGCAGTCAGGTACCAGGAGACATTGGGCTACCAGGCACTGCAGTTTGCCAACAGGCTAAAGTTTATGCGTGATGGGATTATAAATTGTGTTCTTTATATACAGAAGATTCACTGGCAAACGCCACATGGCGATTTTGTTTCTGGAATAGTGCCTTTTACAGAAGTTTGAGAGACATTAAACAGCCACTGGTTGTTCTACGTATTTTTCCCTGTCCCTCAGATGTCACTAAGCTTCCAGCTGCTCTTTCTTATTGGCAAATCACATGGTTTATATGCAGACAGAGGACAGCTCAGATGCAAAGAATAAATTGGCTTTTTGTCAGCCTCCAGTTCCTCATTTGAAGGAGCTGTACAATTTCTGGAAAGCCTTTAAAAAATGAAATTAACAAATAAGCAACCACATTGCAGCTCTGACTTAAAATTTGTTTCTATTTTATTTTCTGCTTTTGCTCATAAAAGAACAATGAAACATAGGAAAATGCAGAACAGTTCTCCAAAATATTTCACAAATATCATCTAAATTTGCTTTGCTGTTATTTTGGGCTGTTCTTCACAGGCATGACTAGAGGTCAATGGCCAGAGCCTCATCCACTTGGGAATCATGAGGTTCTCTATACTGTAAGAGATATTACTGAAACTGTTATTTCAAAGCATTTTTCTGACCAAGACCTGAACAGTTTCTCCCCTGCTAAGTACAACAAGGCCAGGAAGGCATTCTGGTTTGTTCAATGGGATGTGATTCAGTGAGAATTTTGAGAGGGATGTTCAAATCTTACCTATTTTGAGATTTATCAAATTACAGAATAACTTTTTCATCTTTGAGCTTCTCCTCTCAAGTAGACCTGGTTCCTTCTGGTGTTACTAGCAGTACTTCCTTGCTTATCTCCTCTCCTATGTCCCTGTTCAGGACTTAATGTTTCCTGTTTCTTGTCTTGTACAGCCTAAATAAATTTCTCCTTCTCAGTGTTCACTAAAGAGCAGTTAGAGTCCTTACTAACTGAAATGGTCATAAAGGCAGAGCAAGACCTGCCATCGTTACACTGCAGAATCAAAAAAGCGCTTTGAGAAGTCATAACATTTTTTAAAACAAATCCCTTATCTTCCTGCATGAAATATAAGCGAAATCTAATTGCTAATGGCAATACATGGCCATCACAAACGTTTAGAGGATGTGCTTGATAGGTCTAGGTCTGTAAATTTTGTGCTATTCATGGGTTATTTACAATGTGAGTTTAAGTGCAACATGAGCAGTCTGGCTCATAGCTTTCCTTTCCTTTCCTTTCCTTTCCTTTCCCTTTCCCTTTCCCTTTCCCTTTCCCTTTCCCTTTCCCTTTCCCTTTCCCTTTCCCTTTCCCTTTCCTTTCCAACTGGCTGCAGTCTGGACAGAGAGCATGCATAAAATTCATAGAAAAATCTGAATTCAAGCCATTTGTCTGTGGTCCAAGGTGCACATATTCAGTCCACAAGGACTTGATTCATCCAAGCTGTCAATTCATGCTAAGTGGGTTTGAGATTTCTCTCTGGGAGGACAGGTAAGGTCTGTGCTGAGCAATTCTTTGCATATAAGCAATATGGACTGAAGACAAGCCTTAACAGCTGGCAGAGAGATGCTCTTTCCTGACTGCTTAGATGTGCCTAATATTTTCTTGGGTGAATTTATGGGCAGTTTATGTTGGAAAAATATGAATAATGCATATATAGACATATCAAGCTATTAATCTCTTTTCCAAGTTGATTAAGACATAAATTCTATAGGGTAGTCTTTTTCTCTTTAAAGGTCAGGTTACTGATAAACATTTTTTTGCAGAGTTTCTCCCTTTTAACAGAAATTTGAATCATAAATAACAGCAAATGTTTCAAGCTAGTAGAACCATTGATTTAAATGGAACTGTACTTAATTATAAAAAATAGAAGAATCAAATACACATTTCCAAAAATTTGCAGAAACAGTATTTGTTGGTTTGTCATGCTTTTCCAGACATGTTAGCTGCAATGACTGAATTTGTGTTATCTTGAGTGGGATAATGTCTAGACTGACAAAACTAACAGTAAAATTGCTAGCAAAAAAATGAATGGGGAACCTGGACACTGAAATGATCTTTGGTTTTGAGTTTAAAAAAGAAGATGAAGGACAAATATAATCATTATTTCTGTAGATCAAGGAAATATATTGACATCCATAGTCAGAAGACATGATACTGCAGAACTTAAAATGAAAATATGACATTATTTATGGAAAGAGGTCATTGAGGCTAGTCACATAATGGCTGCCGAAATTAATATTAATCACAAGTTGAGTTAAAAGAATATTACCTATTATTAAATTATAGAGAGCTATTATCACAGTATTTGAATGCTATTAGTGACTTTGGTCCATAAATTAAGAAAGTTTTGATATCATAGATGAGGAAACTTGGGTAATTGAAGATAAGGTGCCAAAAGAGTTGATCACTTTGTTGCCTGGACAAAAGCACTGCAGTAGGTGCTGTTCTCTGAACGTCTGGACTCAGCAGGGATGCAAACAATTCAGTCTCTAGCCAGACTGCTTCCAAAATCATGGTCCTATATGGCTCCATGGGAAGTCATTTCCGCCGACAGGGACCATGCTCATGATCCCAGGACCTGCTTGCACCCATATTCCCAAGAGCCAGGGGTTTATCCAGAGGCCGTGGGAGCAGCAGCAGTAGCAGAGAGCCCGCGGCCGAGCCTTGTGCCCAGGCTGTGTCACCAGGCTCGAGCGTGGCTAGTGGTGACCCCAGCCTCTGTGTGGGCACACAAAGCTCTCCCTGCAGAGCAAGATGGGTCAGGACAGACATTAGGAACTGCCTTCCTCTTTGTTCATATGGAAATTTCCACGTGGGCCACTTTGTCTATGACACCTCAATTAACTCATCTATTAATACAACCAGGACAAGCTATCTGTAAGTGGGAACGCTGTGCAAAGACTCTAATCTTTTGTGATTGGCTGTGGCTGTGCATTGTGGTCCTGTCATTTTCAGTGCCATTTACATTACTCTTTTTACTTTTCTTCACCTGTTCAGGTTCCTCCTCCCTCCATCACTAATGTTCTTGGACCTCTTGTTTCCTCAATGCTCACAAGCGCATGCACTGCTGAACTCAGTGTATGAACTAGAGGCAAGGATTACTTTTAATGTAATACTTCTGTGTGATGCTTTGGAGCAAAATATTAGTGTGACACCCTCTCTCCACTCTGTTGGACACTGGGGGTGGTGTGTGTAAAGTGGGATTGTTTTGTTGTAGTAATGGAGTGATAACATTTGAACAAAGAACAGTAACAGCATAGTTTAGCTTTCTCAAAGCTTCCCATATTGTAGAAGATTTCCCAAAGATCTGCTCTTCAAAAATCTCCAGATTTTTTAAAAATTAATTGGATGAGCTATCTTTTATAACTAGGTCTATCACTACTAAATTTGCAACATTATTTCACTGTCTGTTTATCTACCCATCCATCCGTCCATCTCTTTGTATCTGTATAAAGCAGTCACAGAATCTGGTCACTGTTGATAGACCATAAATCAGTGTCAGCTCTCAACAAGTTGTGAATACAAATGTGATTAAGTTTGATACTGTGCCCATTTTTCATTTATCAGGTTTCAATTTACAGTTCTTTAACTCCTGTTATTCCTTCATGTTTAGTACCTTAACTTCTTGTGTATCTGCTTTCTAAAAGTCTGAAAGAAAGAAAAAGGAGACCCATTAAACAAATCAGAAAAAATAAAGAATAAAAAGATAAAAATCTGAGAGAGAACAGAACATTTCAAATCTTGTTAAAATGCTTTCAGCCTATGAGCCTGTGTCTGTATACGTAGATAAAACAGACAAAATAATCCATGTATACTTCTGTCCCACTAGTAAGGAATTGCCATTGATAGTGCCATGGGAAGTTAGATTGTGGATGTGGATATTCACCCTCAACCTTGATTCACCTGAAACTGTATAGATAACTTCTCTTGTAGACTGAAAGTGGTACAGGGAAACTCAGTGAAAAAATGAAAGAAAAAAAAAAGAAATGTTGCAACCCACCTGCCCAAAATAACCTGTTCATCCTTTTCCCTTTTGTGCATTATCAGATCTAATCTTTAAATGCATGCTACTTTTTAGATTTTATGAACTTTGACCTCATTTTAAATGCAAGTTTCATCACAGATAATATGTGTCAGCTGTTAAAAGCTGAGTATTTTGACTACTTGGCACTCTTCATTTCCCTTCATTCATTTGCTGGTCACTGTTTAGCTTTCAAGGGACAATTAAAAGTGGATAGCCTTGACTTTTATTTTATCTTCTTTTTGCTCTCCATTATGCATTTGTCATGTAGGATTTTTAAAAATATTTTTATTTTATTATTTTCTGTATGAGAAATAGAAAGCGAGTGAGAGCAAGAGGAAAATGGCATGGTTCTGAGCACCTGCAGAGACAGAGGAGTGGAAAGTCACTGGTTAAAGGTGCCCTTCCAAGAATCTGAATTGTAGAAACAGCAAGAGCTTTTACCCTGTCTTCTATTTTGCTTCTCTGCTTAGGATTCTCCCTAGCTGGTACTTCAGAGGATTACAGAAATATAATACCTAAATATTTCACATATACAAAAGCATTTTATCCTTCCATAAGCCTAGTGAAATAAGAAGACATCTTCACCTTACACATATGGGAAACTGGATGTGTACTAGACCATGGAAAGGTGGTATCTTGGGTGGCAATTAAAGACTGAGGCCCAGGTCGCTTCTTATTGGCCCACAAATATGAAGGTAGAGTCTCCTGAAATATTAATATTAACTGAACCTGCTGAATAAAGCTCCCCTATTCCACTCAAATTTCCACGTTCATAGTCTTACTTTCTAGACCAGAAAGAGAACAGATGGTCTACTGCTCTCAAAGCACTCCTAATAGCTTTGGTTTTCTATTAAAACCATGACTCTAAGCAAATCTCCAGCTTCAGATCCTAAGCCTGTCAAGAAGAGTGGCAGAGAAAGGTTTCCATTTCTCCAAGTTCAACTCCAGTGTGAGCTGGTCAGGCATGTTCAAAATAACTCATTTTCTACATTCTTTGGAGAATCAAAGATTGGCCAAAGCACTCAGGCTGCACCATTGCTTTAGGACAGAGCAGAAAATGCTTTAGAAGTCTGAGGGCACTTCTTGCTCACAAACTAACAGTCATTTTCTCATGCTTGCGAACTGGCAGGGACACTGGGTGTCTGTGCCAGCCTGCACAGCAAGCAATGCCTACCTCCAGCTGGGATGGTGGGCCTGTCTCACCTGATCAGCATCCTGCAACATCCCCACTGCTGTTGGCAGCACTGTTGCTCTTACTCTGCCAGAGACTCAGAGTTTTAAAGACTGGGTTTATTTCTTGTAATTAGAGTAACTGGGATGAGTTACTCTAATCTGAATGCTCATTTAACTGATGCAAAATCAGAGGGGTTAAATGCTGTGATGATCGTGTATGGGAAAACAAACTGGATGACCTGCTCAGCCTTTTCTTGTTAGATGAGCTGGTCACCTGATCTTGAATCCAAATTCATAAAAGGCATATTTTTGGGACACAGTCTCATGGTGAGGCCCAATGTTTTAATAAGAATTAGAGAAAGAAGTTTAGTCTTGAACTTGGCACTTAACACCACTCTAAATTTACCATGTCAGTGATCCAGACTTTACTAAGGATGTGTCTGGTGGGCTTGAATCTGAATGTTGCAACAGTAGAAGACTGAAATAATAAGACAAGACCTTGCTCTTGTCTGCAGTATGTTAACACGGGACTTTTAGGATGCCTGATCTCATTCAGGTCTCACACGGTGAGTAATAATAGACAAAACATACCAAAGCCCAGACAAGCTAGAGCAGCACTGGGGATGCTCCCAGGTAGCCACACAGCATGTCAACTTTAGTTCACTACCGGGGGCAGCTCCTCTGGGCCCCATCTTGTTCACTGATACAGATCATAGTATATTTTAGAGAAAATTCATCTCAAGGTTTTTCAACCTCATGTATACATAATGCTGGAGAATTTTTTCACTACGTATGAAACTTCACTTAACTCATGTAGACATAATAACACAGTGAAAACCTCCACCTCCTCATAAAGTAAATGTCTAAAACAGACCCCAAGGACAACATTCTCAAATTGCTTTTTTCTTCCCCATAACGGAAGTCTAGAATGATTTGCTCAGATAGAGGCCTCTACCTTGTGTACATTTGCATTCAATCAAATGAAGCCATCTGATATTTTTTACTCTCAGTCTTCCAGTAGGCTTTGAACTTCATGCTGCATTCATGTTTGAAACCTATACAGTAAAATAAAAATTAGTTTGTTATTTTAAAATAGGAAAATGCACACACAAAACAAGTTTACATATTCCTGAAACTCACCTAGATCAGAAGAGAATTTCAGCAATGCACCAACTGAAAGTCATAGCATTATCTTCAGACAGTCCAGTTTAGGTGCAATGTAGCTATTGCAACTATTTCTCTCAACCGGCATTTATAGAACAGACATATATATGGTCTGGCAGTGTAGCACCAAAAGAGATGAAGGAAGAATAACTTCTAAGACATCAGAGACATATGGCTTAAATTAGGCATCTGTAGGGAGAACAGAGTGCATGTTACCTTATGCCATCAATGCAATAGGCTATTTAGAGCAGTGTGTAGGCATATGTACTTTACGCATATATGTGAAACAACAACAGGATTTTAACATAGCTGAAGTGGTTTTCTGAATATGTGTAGGGTAAAATATTTTCCTGAACTGGTGTTTATACACTTGTCAGATTTCCAGTTTTCAACAAATTTGCCTAAGTAATAACATTGTTTAAAGATAAATAAATAAAAATCCATAAGCAGTAATGGAAGAAATGCTTTCTCAGCTCCTTTCCTATTATACCAGTGGCTGAAGGGTTTTCTTGATATTTCCCATAGTTATTATTTTTTAGTTGTTTTGGTTTATTTTTTCCAGTTTACTTCCAATATGCCAAGATTCAAGCTGAAAGATGATCATTTGGGAAAAAGTAGAAACTTCTCAAAAGAGCTCAAAGAATGAAAAGGAAATTTTAGCCTGTCTTTCTGTGCAGTTTAATCCCAGCATTTATTTGTAAGCACTCATTTTACTGGCCCATTTGTCTAACAGTTAACTGCTTCTGGCAAGGAGTTTTTAATGTCCTGTATACAAAGAGATGCAGGGGGTTAATAGCATGAATCCTAAATTACTATCCAAAGAAAGCTGTGATTATCCAAACAGCAATTTCAATTCCTAGCCAGCCTCCAAACACAAAAGACTTATAACCAAAGATATGCAACAAGGAGACATTTCTGTGCATTTAAACATTAAATTTAGAGTGGAAGAATCTTTTAGCTGTGTATGGCCTTTTTCTTTCATGATGACAGCACCTGCTGGCAGGGATTTAGTTTTGCTCTGGTGTCTCAAGTGTGACTGTATTTATGTGTTAAGAAAAACACACAAAGCTGAAAATTAGTTGCTTGGTCACTCACACAGACAATAAAATGTACATGTACTTGCATTAACAACCTACAGTTTTCTGCTCACTGCACACTGGTTCAAAAAAGCTTGTACCCACATGTCACAATTACTGGTTTACTGTTAAGCTCCAGATGATCTGTTAAATGGCAGAAAAAATAGTGTGGGAGGACATCTGATGGGCTAACACTTGTTGTTATCCTATATCTTTTGTTCCTTATAAATCTTTTGCCTTTGTTTGCAGTGGTTAACAAGGAGAAATAATCCTGATCCCTGTTTTTGTTGAGAAGAACCAAGTGGACATTCCCTCTGACTTGTAAATTGCTTTTTAATTGCTTTCTTCCCATAAAGTGAATATAGCTAGGGCTATTCATGTCACTCCAAGCGTAAGAATTAAAATTCCCATTTTCTTTCTGTTTGTCTTATTCTGTTTTATACAAACGTACAAAAAGGCATAGATGTTCCTGACATTCCCACAACATTTTGGGGACGGATGGGTGGTGGGAACACAAAAACCCCTGATGTCGCTGTTATCCCAGGGATGGCAAGGAAAGCGACATAGACTTCCAGAACATGATCACCAGTCCATCCCCTTTATTACAAAATGGGTGTCTTCTATGGAACAGTACGCACAGGTATTATACTATTGGTTATTAGGATGGACACCCTTTAAGACTATTGGCTAATTACAAATAACTCTGTTTTCTAACTCTCCTATGGGCAAACACCAGGTGTAAGAATGCTTACATTCTTCTATTGGTAAGTTCTCATAACAAACTCTCAGAAACATGAGAAAATTGCACTCTAAGAGACAGTGCTGTAAATATGCCTGAGACTTTCTCTGTCCAGGTTCTGTCAGTATCCACACCCTGACATGCCTTTTCTACTAAAAGAACAAAACAAAACCCAACCATGAAAAGACTGAACCAGTACTTAGCAGGACATGAAGAAACCAGTGTGCAGGTTCTGTCTTTATCTCACCTTCCCTCCATTATCACAGCAAATCCAACGTGTCCCTTGAGGTAAATAACGTCAGTTTCAGGATTACATTCAAAAGGTATGGGAGGTCTGGGAGGAGCAGCAGGGATAGCCAATTCCCTCATGAAACTCTGGATCCACTGAGAAGTACAGACAGGCAATGAATTGATGCTAAAACATGGAGGAGCCAACAAAGAAGCTGCAGAAGTTTCACTTTGTGCCTAAAGCTGTCTTCTCCCTTGACTGTGCAACACCAACATGTTAGAATGTACAACAGCAAGGGCATCTGAGCCTTTGGAGCAACTCACAGATAGTGGCAGTAGGCCTACTGATCTGCCCCTAGCAACACTATTAGCTACTATTGGAAACAGGACACTGGCGGTTTTGGATCCTTGGATTCTACTGATGTAGTCATTCTTATGTTTTGACCTCACTAGAGGCAGGTGTATGGATCACTCCAACTTGGGAACACATTTTTCCTGGTCAGTTTCTGGAGAATACTTTTGTCAGTCTGTACAAGGATATTAATTATTGAAATTTGAGTATAAAAAATACAGATTATTGAATTTAGTGAAAGAGGGGAAATACTTAATGCATTATAAAGAAAGACTTTAATGTGGTATGGAGACCTGGTTTCTGGCCTTGTTTTTAAGAAATATTTTGTGTTGGCCTTAGGTCAATATTCATCATAAATATTCTAGTCTATCTGTATGGAGAAATGCACTGAGCATGATGTAGACATTCTCAACTGAATGCAAATCCAACTTCATAGCTTCCTGTGGTGGAGAATAGAACCATTCAGATAAATTAAATTGAATCCAGGATCAGGATAACCTTGTGCTGTCAGTTCTGCCAAAAGGCAGATTAGCTTGGGCGCTGCATCAAGCTATGCTGCTTCCTGGTTCAGGCTGGCTCACACAGTATCAGGCGTATGAGGGAAATGCTGAATTTCTGTTTATGCCATCAATATGGCTTAGTCTCATAATATCTGCCTTTTTAAACAACTTTTGCTTAATGTAGCTCGTTCTAAGTGCCAAGAGACTGCATTTTGCTCACAATACGAAATAAGCTGGCAAGGAAGCCTCAGGAAGTAATTTACAGCAGGGCTAACAAACTCTTTCTGCCATCAGCAGTTGTAGTAATTGCAGGTACTTTCATCAGCAGTAGTGTTAAATGTGAATGCCATCATCAGCACTGATGGGTAGCAGCAGCAGCAGTCAGGAATACCACCAAGCAGCACCCGGCACTGCTGGCTCGCTGCCACCGCGGCTTCACATAACTGGGAGCACACTAATGATGCTCACAGCAGTTTGGAAACCTTTGACTTGCAGTGCCATCATCAGAACTTAGCTCCAGCTTCACAGCTGCTATAAAAACAGCTTTTTCATGTGCAGCGGTTAACAGATTGGAGTACAATAAGGAAGAAAGATAAAAGTATACTTTGTGCAGAGAATTCTACTCTTTTAATAATTAATAGTTAAACTGAGTAAGAATTATATTCTTCCTCAGTTTAGCAAATATGTATTTCATATAATGTCCCCTTTCTTGCTAGGAAGGATTTTTTGAATCGCTGCTGAATATTTCCCAAATATTCAGGGAAAAAAAAATGTTCATCGTACTAATATATGGAAATTCAGCACTCCTACCCTGAATTCTGAGGCTTAAACTCTAAGGCAGACACATAGATCTGTCATAGGTGTCTACCTGTCACACTCCAGGAGGGGAAAGAGTTGATATATGGCTACTGACAGGGCCTCTGCCTGGCCCTTCGGCTCATGGTGTAGCACAGTTCTGCTCCGATTCTTAAAAGGGACATGCAAACAAATTAAGCTCCAGTGACCAGATCCCCAAATCTGCTAATAAGTTCCCAGCTTCCTGTTCATGCACAGTGGTGTGAAATAAATGCTGTGCACTTCTTTCTTACTGGATAGTTGGTGCACTACAGATTTGCTTTCAATTTTATACCAGAGTTGGGACTGGAAGGCCAGACCTTCAAACTTTCTAGTGTAGAGCAGAGAAGTAAGGACAAAAATCTGAATTCAGACAGCTGCATCCCAATGTCAGTCTTTCTGGTTTTTTCTCTCAGAAGAAAAAAAATATCTCTGCTTGGCCAAAAGGAAAAAAGAACTGGGCATGGGAGGTGGGGGGTACATAGACAGCTGCCAAAAATGTAGGGGAGACATTAGGATTCAATTAAAATAGCATTGGTTCAAATAAAGAGGTCAGTCAGCTTCCAGCTGCTCCTCTTGTGTGCTCCAGAAGAATTGTGGAAAGGCAGCAGGAGCAAATGCAGGCCTAGATCCATGTTAAGCCTGGCATAACAGGATTCTTGAGTCAGTCTTTTAGGATCTGCAAAATGCTGTATAATAAGCATTTTTTGTTACCAGCTGATAAGATACAGAACTTGCAGCCTTCCATCTTTATTTTTATCTCTCTTTTTCTTTCACTCCCTTTTTACCAATAAAGTCCCTGACAGAGTGAGGGAGCTCTGGAGCTCTGAATCCTGGCCCTGCTGGGTGCAACTGGTCTCAGGTTGTCCTCTCTAATTTGTTCCCCACTCCTACAGAAATCATTCATGGAAGATATCTGTACAACCTATTCAGATGGGAAACTCTACCATCTCCACTCGTAAGCTGTTCCAGCATTTTATTATCCCTTTACAAAGGTAATTAAATATATATATATATATATAACTTAAACTTGAAGTGCTGCAGTTATACCCTTTCTTTGCTCGTTAGTTGACATGATTATCTGACCAACACTTTAAACATTGCAGAATTGTAAACATGTTCTGCTATAGTCTTTTCCATTATGAATTAAGCAAGCCCAGTTCATTAAACTTTTCTTTATAGGCCACATTTTTAAATGTCCTACAGTGTTTGCTTTCTTTTTTTCAGATCTTTTACATCATTTTTTAAAAATGGTGGCTTAGGACAGTGGTGGACTCCAGCAGACAATTGATCAGTGCTGAGCAGAAACTGGTTGCCTCCTACACTCTGCATTTAATATTCCTGTTAATTTGCTCTGAGTGACATGTGCCTTTGTTGGTTTTGGAAGGATACCACTCTGTCAAGTCAGAGTTCAACTTCTGATCCATCATGATCTCTTTCACATGTAAAGCCCTCTGCTTTCAACTTTAGCCTGGCAACACATTTCTGTACACCACTGAATGTCTCTCACTGCATGAGTTCTCAGGCTTTGCACTGCTTCACTGCTGCAGAAAATGGCAATCTGGCATGGGTGGATGTAGCAATATTTCCACTCTCCTCTTCAACGGGATCAAATTCAGACAATGAAATTTTAAAAAGCCTGAAAGAGTCATATCTTAATAGACCAAAAGTCCTCCACAATTTTTTCCCAATTCTTGTAAGAGGAAAATAATTTGATTTTAGACCTGACACTTGGTTTGATCAGAGTGATGTTTTCATGAAAAAAGAACATTGTTATAATGAAAAATATTACTCTAAAGGGGTGTTTTTAATATCAGTCCTTTCCTGTTTTAGCTGATCATAAAACAGAGATCAGTTCAAGATCATCTTCATGTTAGTAACTGACAAAGTACAAGATGAAGCGTGATCCAGGTCTTCTAAATTATTTTTATTTTCACCCTTTCCAGTCCAGCATTAAGATGCAAAAAGTGCACACTACTATATAGTGGAGAAAGCTGCATATGCACATTTCTGAATATCTCATAGCACATTGAAAAAAAAATCAACAGCAAGTTTCACCCTGGACTTTGCTTGATATTAAAAAGCAAAATTTTCTAGGAGCAATTTCCTGTTTCTATGACTCTTGAGCCTTGTTTTCGCCAAGCAGGTTTGAAAGTTTTGCAATTGACTTTTCAGATCCTTGGCTATGTAGTGGAACTTCTCTCTCTAAACTGGGGCCCCAAGACAGTGAGGACCCAGAGCTACTGTGCAAACCATCCAAGATGATTAATTCCAGCACTTCCCAGTGTCCAGGACAACCAGCTCTCCTGGTGGTGGGCCAGGCCTGGGGAGACCTGATGGCCTCCATCCTGACACCCTAAAGGGTGAACAGCTTTGACATCATACACACAGCAGAACTTTCAAATTAGGACAGCTTTTCCATATTATTTAAAGGTAGATAGCACTGCAAGTCTCAGAAAATATGATAATTTCATCCAGAGTTGTGACTGGGAAGAACACAGTTTGTAACAAGCCTGAAAAACATCAAGTCAGACTTGGCTTTACAAACAATCTGGGGACAGCTTTCCATCAGAACTATTAATACTTTTTTTCTCCTCTTCAATACTATACATATTGCAGCAAACCAGATTTCCTGCATGGTTCATCTGGTTATAACAGTGAGAGAAATATAGAGAAGAACCACCAAAACTGTGCTGGTACAAACTCCTCACTTCTGTGTCTTGGTCATTAGAGAATTACCTCGGCAGAGAATCAGAGATGCTCTAGGTAAAGGAGTGAAAATTGTTCTCTCTAGGAGAGCAAATACCTCATGCATCTCCCTGTATCTCAGCTTTGTCCACCCAAAGCTGCTCTTGGTCTGGGATCCAGGAACGCTTTTTGGTTCTCTCTGTTCCTTTGGGTTTATTTCTAGTGCTGAAGCTGCTGCTCAAGAGAAAACATTCCTGCAGCAAAGACAGACTGAGTAATGGGAGTTTATTATACAAATAAAAGAACTAAACATTTCTTACTCCTTGGCCAAAAAATGAAGAGGAACCATTATTGAAGAGGAATTGTACAGAAAGGAGTCTGAGTACAGGTAATGAGTCTTTTTCTTGCCATTATTATGTTGGTAAAGATTGAGAAATATAGGACAAATATTAGAAAGAAGAATTGAAGAAAAGGAGAAAAGAGACAACTCTTAGGATACTGCAAATAAGCACAAAATAATGAAAAAAAAAAATCAATCCTGTAGCAGAAAAACTTTTGACTAGAGAATATACCACTGTGTGCATTGTAAACAGCTCTGAGCATCTGTGCTGTGTTTATTATAACAATGTCTTTATTGTTGGGCTGGGGTCTCTTGAGGCTACTGGTTATGACTATGACTCTATGGCACAGAAGTAACACCAAGAAGTCAACTCAACTATAATATGTTTCTAATATTTTTTTTTCACAGACCCAGAAATTTCTATGCAGCACACTCCTGGTAGTCTTGCACAGGCTGAGTAACACATCACCTCTCAAAATATCTGAGTGAGTTTGGCATGATCGGTAATGGAGAGAAGCATTGGGTTATTTGCCCAACTATGATTTCCATGTATTCCATAATTACTCATTTGCTAAAGATTCACTTTCCCATTTGGAAATAAAATAATTTCTGCAGATGCCAGACTTCTGGGCAACCATCTGATACTTGTATCCCACCATACGGTTACCCATATGCAACCATGTTAATGGCAACAAAAATAAAGATGAAAACAAAGAAGTAAAATGGATAGTTGAGCTGTTTGACACTAAGGTAATTCAGTTTCCTCTTCAAAGGTGAATGAAATAGAGAGCCGTACACTTCCCATGGAAATCACAGGAAAAGCATAAACAACTGTTCAGCTAAAAAATTGAACCTGTCACAGAGTCTCTAATGACTGCTTTCTATGAAAAAGTCTTGTAGATTATTAGCTCTGCTTAAGCAGGCAATTTCAAGAACAAAGACAAACAGGGGAACAAACTCTCCCAACCTATCATGCTTAAAATCTTCCAG
Organism: Picathartes gymnocephalus; assembly: GCA_013390045.1. Classification (NCBI taxonomy): domain Eukaryota; kingdom Metazoa; phylum Chordata; class Aves; order Passeriformes; family Picathartidae; genus Picathartes; species Picathartes gymnocephalus. The sequence continues at coordinate 291,428 of WEKY01015644.1, forward strand.
CATCTGGTGCAAATTTATTAAAAGCAGCTGAATAAGGTCACAGCAACTGCCACTCATGGAGACTTCCATGGCTCTCAGCCCCACTATTGTGTAAAAAGCACTTTGGGGCATTTGTTCTTACTCTCCTTTTTTTTCTCTTGTGAAGATGTGCCAGGAAGACAGCAGTGACCTGGGAAATCAGCAGGACTGTCCATCTGCAGCCGTTCACCACTAATACAAAAATGTTGCTAGAAAAATGAGTGCAACTTGATAGACATGGGGAGTCTGTACCTCGCACTCCAAGCCATGCTCATCCCGAGGAGCTCCAGGGGTGTGCTGAGAAAAGCTTGGACTGGGTGTCTCAGCCCCAGTGTTGATAACACAGTGAACACCCCTTCAGCTCAGTGGCCGTAGCCATGGGGTGGGAATGAGAATGATAATAACCCCAGGAAACCAGCAGGCAATATCCAGTACAGCAAGGAGACACAAGGTGGAAGCAGAAGCACTTTATACTCAACAACAATTCAAATATTGTTTAGTTTCTAGAGTAAAACTGCTTCAGTTAAGTCCTGCATAATGTGTCCCAACACAGATCATGGGTTTCAACTGAAACTCTACATCTAATGAAGCTCAGCTTATAGTGTTAAGATTTTGCCACTCCACTTGGTCACTCCTGGTAATGTAGATATGAGTCTCCTCTACTCTCTGGGATTCTTCTATTTCATAGAAATATGTGACATATGAAAAAATTGCGTCCTTCTGAAAGACTGTCCTCTAGTATCCTGACTTCTGTAAAGGTTCACTGGATTTTTCCAGGATTTGTTGACCATGGAAAGACATGGTCAGTGAGATTTGTGGACAAAGGTGAGCAATAGTCCTGTATATTTAAACTGCCTCTTGTAAATAAGTTACTAAAAGCAAATTGCTACAAATAAACAATATTACAACTAAGAAATAACTGTAAGGAGGAATAATTTCAGTATGCACTACATGGTTGCATTTTCATATTGACTAGACTAGTTTATGAGCTACATGTCAATTGTTTACAAGTAGGGCTGCTTCTGTATTTAAGTGGTGTACGCTAGAAAAATTCAAGGGATTTAAAATGCTATCTGTGTTCTGTCTCATGTACAGGGTGATAGACACCCTTAATTTGTAAGCATTAGCAAAATGAGATGGAGCTGCAGAAAATGTAAGGGGATCATCTTTGTATTTTATGTCAGCATGTCTAAGTGCTGTTAAAAGATGCACAATGCATACAATGCAATCTGACAGCAAATAGACTAGCTGTTGTAGGCATGACAAATAATAGCAGACTTCACTTGTCATTGTCATTCGTACATAAGCAATACCCAATAAATAAGGAAGCTATAACACTGTCTAGAAACTTATTGGTTTTAAAACCTTTCCTATGCTATGTCCATAATTACAGTTCCATTTGGTAAACATGGAAGGCTGTGTCTGTTTCCAACCAGAGAAATTCCATTTTAAACACAGTGTCATCTTCACTTATAATTACCTTGAAACTTGGAAATGTGCATCGTGAAATGATGTGCAAGACTCGGAGTGTGTTATATTTTTGAACTCAATATTAGTGCATCAATAACACAAGCTAATCATTGCATGTGCTGCTATCTGCATTTTTAAGGAGCTCATTAGTGTCATCACTAGACACAGTTGTATAATTTGAAGATTACTTCAGTCTTTCTTCTGGCAACAGCATGAGTTTTCATCCCTTCATTCACACTGTCTCCTAGCTTCAAAATAATTGACTCAAGGCAAATCAGTCCTGGGAAGATATTCCCAAGGATCATGTTTCCAGCTAAGCTGTTAAAGAACAGACCACAGAAAATGATGAGTCTTTCACACAAGCTGTGCAGGTGAGAAATCCTTCAAGGTCCAAGGACTAGGCTGTTTTACAAAAAGGTGAAGAGCTGCTACTTCAGCTGTTGAGTGTAGCAACCAACTTCCCAGGTCACTCTCTCCTTTCATAGCACCTTTAGGAGCAAGAAAAAAATGAAGGTGTTCTAACTACATTGCTGTATCTCATTATATGCTTAGGACACCCACAAGTATCAGAGTGGGAGGCACTGAAAAAGATTATAGTGTTGGCAATGGTTGCATTCAGAAGTAAGGAAGCATCTTCAAGGAAACCTCTTTTACCAGAACTCTGTTCTAGCAGACAGTTTCAAGTTTACCGCTTCCAATAGATTTTTTTTTTTTTTTTTTTTTTTGTTTTTTTTTTTTTTT